>SJYX01015493.1:25940-45738 GCA_006410675.1 Oreotragus oreotragus | reverse complement strand
GGTTCTATGGTTTACAAATCATGGGAATTGCTTGTCTTAATCTGACCACTAAAGCTCTGTCCCATTGTTTTTTCATGTAACAGAAACAAGGCTTGAATGACAAAACCCAACTAATTACAAAATTTAATTTAATAGTTTAAAGCACAAAGGGCATTCCCTAAGCAGTAAAATCTTTTGTTTGGAAAATTTTAAACAAATTATATTTTAGTCTATTTTTCATTATTTACATAATAAGAATTTACAAGAACTCAATTTTCTCAAGATTTAAACTGCTCATTGTTCCATAAATAGGACACACATTTAGAAAGATGAGGGTTTTTTTTTTAAAATATTTTAGTGATTACTTCTGGATCACAACGTAAAACTCTTTTATTAGATGTTTTGCCTTAGATAATTTTTAAAAATCTCTTTTGTAAGATTAATAATATAAATACCTTTATCAATTACTTCTTTAAACTACTACTTTAAATTTAAATTTTGTATATGGGTGAAATTTCCTTCTGGCTCAATAACTGAGCTGGTAGAAATGTCTCACCTAAATCTGCTATCTTCTTTTTGTTAGAAAGATTCATAATCCATAACCCTAATAGTTGGAAATGCATGTGATGACCTGTAGTCTCATTCCTGTCTCTGTTTTTTAATTTCTTGCTAACTATTACCTTGCTAATATTGACAGTTACCTTGCTGAATATTACCTGCTAATTGACAATTACTTTGCTAAATACATCACCCAAGTTCTGTTTTGTTACTCCCAGTGATGGGGAAATTTCTATTCAATTTAGGCATCTTGGGTCATGCCTGGGTCATTACCAGCTATTTTCACCTTAATACAGATTCCTACCTATCAAAGTGTTTTGTAGGTTGGACCATGAAGTAAGAAGACTTAATCTTAAAAGGTTCAGGAATGTAAATTGACCAAGGTGAACTCTGACCTACAAGAGAAGGGTACCATTGTTCCCATGGGATTGTGATTACGGTACTTAATAGAAAAGATTGTCAGCCATGTTGGCCCTGAGAGTGGGGCATGGAGACTGGTTAATGTCAATACCCTGACTCAAGAGTGATCTGGGGTCTGGCCCGTTTTCAGGAAAACTGAGGCAACTGAGACAGCTTACTGGGCCAGGCTTCTCACTACTCTTACTTTCTTTTCTTCATGGATTCCTTTGTTTTAATGACTTTTTGTCAACACTGGAGAAGGCAATGGCACTCCACTCCAGTACTCTTGCCTGGAAAATCCCATGGACGGAGGAGCCTGGAGGGCTGCTGTCCATGGGGTCACGAAGAGTCGGACACGACTGAGTGACTTCACTTTCACTTTTCACTTTCATGCATTGGAGAAGGAAATGGCAACCCACTCCAGTGTTCTTGCCTGGAGAATCCCAGGGGCGGGGGAGCCTGGTGGGCTGCTGTCTATGGGGTCGCACAGAGTTGGACACAACTGAAGCGACTTAGCAGCAGCAGCAGCAAAGGTAAGAAATAAGATCCACTAAAAACATAGCAAGTCATCCTGTCAGACAGCAAATACTTGAAGAACAAACTTCTTGGATACTATCAATGAATTTACAAACTGGTGGCGATAAGAGACAACCAACTCATAAAAAAACATGAAAGCTTTTGTAACTTTACAGAATGAAGTATTACACAGTGACATAAACTCTAGAATGCACAGATTCATCAAAGTAGAATGAGGTTGAAAAAGTTCTGCAAAAGAGAAGAACATGATTTTGCAGGATTGAGAGAAAGCTTTGGGGGAAGGCTGAGGTATTTCATGAGGTAGAGGTATCCTTGCTGTTTGGTCAGCTCAGTTGTGTCTGACTCTTTGTGACCCTATAGACTATAGTCCGGCAGGCTCCCCTGTCCATGGGATTCTCCAGGCAAAAATATTGGAGTGGGTTGCCATTTCCTTCTCCAGGGGATCTGCCTGACTCAGGGATCGAACATGCATCTCGTCCACTGACAGGAGGATTCTTTACCACTGAGCCACCAGGGAAGCCCAGAGGGATCCTTAGGTGGTCTGCAAATCTCCACAGAGCAGAAGGGTCAAGGAAGTTAATCTATACCCAGAGCCTTGCTGTTTGGGGCAAACTTTCTCCTTTCCTCCACTTTTTGGTTCTTTTTATCCAGAGAATCTGGATTCCACTTCGCACTCAGGTGTATCTGGAACAGGATTGCGTTGCTTGTACATGGGCTGCTGGGACTTGAGCATTGTTGTCTTCAGCAGTCTCTTTCTGGAGCACTCTCTTCATCTCATTTTCCACTACAAGGTCTGTGCTTGAGAGAGCATGGCTTCTTGAGCACCTTGCTCTGCAATATGGCTCCTCTTCTGAGGATTTGAACTCTTTCCCTTGGGTACCTGCAACAGGGCAATATACTTCCTGTGAGATTGCTGCTTCACTCCTGGTGCAGGGAGGCAGACAGCTTTGCAAATTCACTCTCAGAGGAATCATGTTTAGGACTCTGTTCAGGCCATTTCTTCAGCTGAGAGTGACTATTCAGGAAATGAATTGAATCATTGTGTCTTTCCACCTGCTGCTGCTAAGTCGCTTCAGTCGTGTCTGACTGTGCGACCCCATGGACTGCAGCCTACCAGGCTCCTCTGTCCATGGGATTTTCCAGGCAAGAGTACTGGAGTGGGTTGCCACTGCCTTCTCCTGTATTTCCACCTGCAGATCACCTTGATTATTCTACAGTTTCTCCCCATTCTCTGAGTATCAGCAAGGCTGCATGCATTGAGAAAACCTTTATGTATTCTGTAATTAAAAGGCCCAATTTCAAGCCTGTTTTAAAGCTGGGGATGTTGCATTCCACCTATCCCCCTGCAGGATGTTGAGACTGGTGACACTGGGAAGCCTTGACAACAAGGGAATTCATGCACCCCTCACCCAATACCACTCACCCCCACATTGCAGGCTTCTTGGACTGATAGATGGCATTTCCTAATATAGCAGGGGTAAGATGACTTACTTTGAAAATAGAATTAAAACTTTCCCTTTTTAGGAGCAAGCACCATTTTGGCAGCACCATCAGCCCCCAGCACATTAGTTCTTGTGGTCAAAACATTAACAGGGTGCTTTGTTAACAAGATGTTCAGGTCACGATAAGGCCAACAAAGGAACTGTAAGACTTTATGAGCTGAGTCTTTCCAAATAGTGCTCCAAGTCCAAAGTACGGAGAGTAAAACTTTCTCCTGTAAACAAGGCCCGAACAAGAGCAGGGTGAAAGCTTTCACGAGTTGGCCGAGGTGTCAGGGTGTCGCGTTGACCAAAATAAGCCACCTCATGAAAAGTAGGAAACGACTGATGGGTTCATAAAGTGTGCAGCTCTCTGAAAGGTTCCAGTAAAGGAGCTGAGATAGGCTTATTAATTAGCTTTCTCGGGCAGTGTAGGAGAGCGGGGAGCCCTTTACAGAGGTCCCAGGGAGTGCTAAGTGCTGGGGAAGTTTATTGCTGTGCCCATAAACAATGGCTGTGGACAGGGAATTGAAAGGAGATCCTGTGAACTGCAGGACACCTGCTCAAGGAACTCATCTTTATGAAACCTTCCCTGGCTGTAAACTCTGTTTGCTTTCTGATTCTATCACCTTGGCATTTCAAACAAGAAATCTAAGTTTAATTTTTAGTGTGTATGCGGTGCTTTGTCTATTTAGTGAGAGGGAGGGAGAGAGGAGAGAGAGAAAAAGGGAGGAAGAAAGAAAGAGAGAAGGCGAGGTTGGGGGATGGTTGATGCCCACAACCTGGAGAGAGACTTTTAACCCTCAGGGCAAGCCCCAGCTCTCTCTCCAGGATTCTGTCTTGTCCTCTGTAAAATAAGGGAGTTGGACAAGATATCACTTTGATTTTGAAAATTACTACTAATTCCTTATGTTTCTGAGTGCCCTGACACACTTTATTTGGCATGATAATAATCCTGGAGGTAGGTGAAATAGAAATCATTTATTGCTGTTCAGTCACTCAGTCGTGTCCAACTCTGCGACGCTGTGGACTGCAGCACGCTAGACTTCCCTGTCCTTCACCAAATCCTGGAGCTTGCTCAAACTCATGTCAGTGACGCCATCCAACCGTCTCATCCTCTGTCGTCCCTTTCTCCTCCCGCCTTCAATCTTGCCTAGCATCAGGGTCTCTCTGCCTTAAGGAGGAGTAACATGAGTCTCAGAGCAGGCAGGTCATGAACTTACAAACTGCAGCAAATACCTAACGCAAACTGGGTCAAGGACTTGGGCATTTTGATTTCTACCTCTTTCTATACCTGTCAAAAATTGTAGTTTAGATAGTCTAGAGTTCTTCCATTTAAATACTTGATGGCAAAGAGAACACTGTGTCTCTACTGTGCAGCTGCTGTGGATCCAACTGCAATTCTCCACAGCTTAATGAATGCTGCTCACTGAAGCTTAGGTGACAGTGGTCTTACTTGGAAGTCCATGGTATAATAATGATAGTAATGATAGTTTTTTGAACTGCTACACTGTGCCAGAATCATTACATACATCATCTTGTGTGCTATTCATTTCGAAGAAGAGGCACCTGAAGCTCAGTGGTAAGAAATGGCATGTGGACGAGGCCAACCTTCCCTGTGTGTATGTGTGTGTGTGTGTGTGTTTCTTTCTCTCAGTGTTTCCTCCAGCTCAGAATTCAGACCCTCTCTGGTTCTCTTGGACTTCCCTGGTGGCTCAGAGGTTAAAGTGTCTGCCTGCAATGCAGGAGACCTGGGTTCGATCCCTGGGTTGGGAAAATCCTGGAGAATCTTGCCTGGAGAATCCCATGGGCGGAGAGCCTGGTGGGCTACAGTCGACGGGGTCACAAAGAGTCGGACACGACTGAGCAACTTACACGACTGAGCAACTTAACTTTCAGTTTCACTTTCTGGTTCTCTGAATTGGAGGAACGCGCCTAGAACAGGGTGTAGGTCCCGTCTATGTTATGGGAGGATTCAGTAGGAAGTGTGGGTTCCAGGAACTGGGGAAACTTTACTTAGGTCTACTATAGCTTTGCTATGGGGGGCAAGTGTTTGCTTAGAAAGTGAGGCTGCATAGTAAGTAGGGTGAAGTCAGACCATAGGCAACCTCAGAAAAGCATGACACAGGAATGGTAGCTTGTTTGTGATTGAGCAGAAAGGTGTGACAAGCTTCCAGTGGCAATCTGTGAGGACTGATGGTCCAGAGCTGGCTCCATCTCCTTAATTCCCTGGTGCATTGGCACAAGGAAACAGTCTGTTGCTCTGTTCTGGGGTGTGAGCTCCTGGAAGTCTGAGATTTTACTTGTGCTGCCAGCCTGGTTGGGGAAGGCAATGGCACCCCACCCCAGTACTCTTGCCTGGAAAATCCAATGGACGGAGTAGCCTGGTGGGCTGCAGTCCATGGGGTCACTAACAGTTGGACAGACTGAGCGACTTAACCTTCACTTTTCTCTTTCATGCATTGGAGAAGGAAATGGCAACCCACTCCAGTGTTCTTGCCTGGAGAATCCCAGGGATGGGGGAGCCTGGTGGGCTGCCGTCCATGGTGTCACACAGAGTCGGACATGACTGAAGTGACTTAGCAGCAGCAGCAGCAGCCAGCCTGGTGGAAGGAGCTTCTTAGACTTGTAAAGTAATATGAAATATAGAAAGTATAATTTTAATTAGTTACCTATCTCACATTATAGAGTGTGATACATATTTCTATAGGCAATTTCACGATATTTCCTGTAGAGACCAGTGATGGAGAAATTGAGCCACTATTCAGTGCCCTACACTTCAGGCATGCTGGACTCAAAACAACCAATTGCATAGGAATAAATGTTTTCTGATGTTTGACTAGCAATTAGTGTCCATCCCTTTAAATTAGAGAAAGTCACTCAGTCATGTCCTACTCTTTGTGACTCCATGGACTGTAGCCTGCCAGGTTCCTCTGTCCATGGAATTCTCCAGGCAAGAATACTGGAGTGGGTAGTCTATCCCTTCTTCAGGGGATCTTCCCAAGCCAGGAACTGAACTGAGGTCTCTTGTATTGCAGGCAGATTTTTTACCAGCTGAGTTACCAGGGAATAGTAACTCGGCTACTGTTTAAATTAAGGTTGCAAACTTGATTTTCATTGGCTTATTCTTTCATTTAACTTAATATAAGTTGTATTTTCATAGCTTAAATTGACTTTATGCTTTAAAGTTTGTTATAAATATAAAATATTTATATATGGTTTTATGATGGCACATATTTTAAAAACATTAAGTATATTTAGAGGCTTCCCAGCTGGTGCTAGTGGTAAAGAATCCACCTGCCAATGCAGGAGTCAAGAGACACGGGTTCGAGCACTGTGTTGGGAAGATCCCCTGGAGGAGGCCACGGCAACCCACTCCGGTACTCTTGCCTGGAGAATCCCATGGACAGAGGGGCCTTGTGGGCTGCAGTTGCAAAGAGTCGAACACAAGTGACTAAGCAAGCAAGCAAACAAGTATATCTAGTATCAACACTGGGGCTCTTGAAATTATCTCTTTCCTTAAGGCCCACTGAAATTTGAGGAACATTGTTCTAATTCAAGGGAATGATTCTAATTGAAGTTGTTGAAGGTGGGGAAGGACGATAAAACGAGACAGATCAGTTAGGGAAGTATTTTGGAACAGTCCCTGGAAATAAGTCACCTTTCTTTTTCTGTTCAAAATGTTCTGTGGATAACTTAGATTTGGTTTGAAATATTTGTTTGGTTATATGATTTATTTCTAAGTGAGAAGTAAAGTCAGTAGAGTTGGCTTAGATAAACTGCTTGGGTCAGCAAAGTTTATCCTATTCTTTCAGTCTTCCTTAGAATGCCATCCCAAATCTCCCCTTGGTGTTCTTTACTCTCCTTTTTGAAGACCCTTCACCTTCTGAAATGATCAACAATCTGGTGAGGAGCCAGCCCTCCTCTGCATGTCCTAACCCTAGGCTACTCTCAACTGTCTACCTCCAAATAAATATTGCAAATCTGCTGAGCCTGTATAGTTTAAGGAGAGTCACTTATTTTCTCTTACTGGTATGCTTTTCTAATTAAAAAAAAATTCTCCTATTCATTAATACTTAATTTTCCTATCTAGTGTGCTTCTAACCTCTTCCTTTCTGCTTCCCATGGTAAAGCTTGCTGATTTAATGAATGATTCCATAATTTAAGGTAACAGTGTTAGGGTTTAGTTAGCCCTCCATATTGGCTTGTGTGCTTTAAAAGAGTCTTCTGAAGGAAATGCTTTAATACAAAAGATTAACTTCAATTATGAGACTTTGGGTCTGTGATTTTGAGGGGATGGGTGAGGTCTTGAAATCTTCTATGGCTTACCACATAATATGATGTAGGTAGCCTACTGGTTTGTAATAAAGAGGACAGAACACCTCCATTTATTTTAGTTAGACACATATTCTAGGCACAGAATAACTGTATCTTTATTTCATTTCATCTAGCTTAAGCACGCAGTGGGATTTTCTTCACTAAATTGCAAAACTCTTTGCTTAGGGATCTACAAGAATAGTTAAATGAAATTCAAAATCAATCAACCAGTTTAACTGAATTCCTAAAATGTATTTTGATTCAAGAAGTGGGATGTGAAATTAAAAAGCTATACCAAATAATAATTTTGGAAAACAAAACAATGTAAGGTGATGGCACTCCACTCCAGTACTCTCACCTGGAAAATCCCATGGACAGAGAAGCCTGGTGGGCTGCAGTCCATGGGGTCGCAAAGAGTCGGACATGACTGAGCAACTTCACTTTCACTTTTCCCTTTCATGCATTGGAGAAGGAAATGGCCACCCACTCCAGTGTTCTCACCTGGAGAATCCCAGGGATGGGGGAGCCTGGTGGGCTGCTGTCTATGGAGTCGCACAGAATTGGACACGACTGAAGCGATTTAGCAGCAGCAGCAGCAGCAGCAGCAAAATGGCTATAATGAAAAATAAGCCTAAATTTTGAATTTCAGGGATAAAGTAAGAAATACCCATCTAGTAAAAATGCCAAAACTGTTTCAAAATAAAAAAAATTCTGCAAATTAGAACAAAAATGAAATTTTATTAGCCTAATAAAAGNAAAAAAAAAAAAAAAAAGTAAACCACAGACTGTAAGAAAGTATTCACAATCCAATCCATACATTTGACAAATTACCTACATCCAGAATAGATAAGGATTTCCTAGAAATTAAAGATTTCTTACAAACTGACAATAAAGAAACAATTCAGTTAAAAAAAAAAAAAAAAGGGCAGAAGTCTTGAACAAGCATGTCACCAAAGAAGATATAAGAGTGAACCAATAGACATATAAAAATGGTTCAACATTGTTAGTATTTGGGAAATGCACTTTAAAACCACAACATGATATCACTTTGTACCTGTTAGATGGCTAAAATAAAAGTTTGACAATTTCCAATTGTAAATTGGTAAGGATGTGGAGTAACTATTTCGTGTTATTGTGAAATAAGTTTACATTTCTGATCATGTTAAATTCTGTTCAAAGCAATTCAGTTTCTGTGATTTTTTTTTCTTTAGAAAATGTTTATTCATTCATGTACATATCCAACAGCCATATATTTAGAGTTCATGGTGGGTAAAACAAACATCTTGCCTTTAAGGAACATATAGACAGTTTGCAAATAGAAGACTTGTTTAGTTAGCCACCAGATAGCTAGGATAATTTACCATATTTTCTTGATTCCCGAACACATGTATTATCTTCCAAACAATTTCAAAATAAATCTGAGAACTTATTGATCTCAAAGGAGTTTTTATTGAATCAATGATATACTTGATATATTGAATCAATGATATATAGTTGAGCACATGTACTCAATAAATCTAGCTGTTAAATTCAGATAGGCCAGCTGTTCTCCCTGGAGGAAATTAATTTGAAAGGTTAAAAAGTTTAAAGTGAACAACTATCTCCTTCTGATTAAAAGCAAAAGTCATAGGACTTATAGATCTTTACATTTAATCAACCAGTCAATCAATTAATACTTAGGGGTTGTTTCTAGCTTCTTTCACATAGAGACTAAGAGCAGAGCCTTTGAGTGCCAGAAGTTTGAAAAGGTGATTTGGTGAAGATGTTAAGAGGTGGACTGTGAGGTCAAATAGGCCAGAGTTCAGATACTCTAGGGCTTCCCTGGTGGTTCAGCTGGTAAAGAATCTGCCTGCAATGCAGGAGACCCCAGTTCAGTTCCTGGGTTGAGATGATCCCCTGGAGAAGAGATAGGCTACCCACCCCAGTATTCTTGGGCTTCCCTGGTGGCTCAGCTGGTAAAGAATCCACCTGCAATGAGAGAGACCTAGGTTCGATCCCAGGGTTAGGAAGATCCCCTGGAGAAGGGAACATATACCCACTCTAGTGTTCCGGCCTGGAGAACAGTCCATGGGGTTGCAGAGTCGGACACGCCTGAGCGACTTTCACTTTCAGGAGCTCTATTTTCCAGTTAGCTGAATGCAGGCTAGTTGTTTGCCCTCTATGGGCTGGCTCAGTTACCTTCTGCACGGTGATGCAGGGTCTGATGGGCAGTGGTGAGGTTTAGTGAGGTTTTATGTGGAAGATGCTCAGGATGGTGCCTCAGGTACTGTAGGTGCTTTCTAAATCATGAATCTTGCTATTAACTAAAACCTTCTGATCAGTTTCGGAGTCATAGCCAAGGTGAACTGAGCACAAGACATTTAGAGCTAAGACAGTTTGTTGAGTACTAGTAGCTTGCATAGGCACCTTCATTACTGAAATAAGAATACATTCCAAAGACTAAAAATTGCCTCTCACGTAAGATTCAAGGCTGACTGATAAGAACCAGAGTCTCCAAACTTTACCAGAATGCCACATTTTTCTACTAATTCATTAAAAAGTATAATTATTGAAAGTTAAATCAGTTTAGCAATTTTCAAAAGTGATTTAAAAATAATAATACATGGTAGGAAAAGTTTACAAACCCGACAGCTGAACCTGTCTGTAGTTTCTTAAACCTTAGGGCCGTAGCCAGGAGTTATTTGAAAGTCAAGAGTCTGAGGGTTTTTGTTTTTCTGCTTGAGAGATGAATAAAGCTTCTTGTATTTGCATATGCAAATAGATACAGCCCCAGAGAACTAAATGTCTCTTTTCAGAATATATTAATTTTATTTTTCATGATTATATGTTTGGTTAAACAACTTCCTATCTTGGCGTTTTCCAAATACCAAACAAAGAAAATCACTCAGATTTGGCCAAGTCAGTCTCTTTCATCCAGGCATTTTTAGTCTATTATGCCACAAATCACATTGAGGATTTACCAAACAAAACCATAAATGTGTATCTGGAAACAAGCTATACTAGTACATGGTGTGAGTGGCTTTGGATTTGTATACAAAAGAGTTCTGCTTCTATCACTGGCTCTTTTGTGGCTTTTTGATCATACAAACAGGAGGCTTAAAGTTTTTGAGCTTCAGCTTCATCTTTGTATTTACATATGTCCTATAGGGTTGTGGGGAGAAGGATAGGGATTAGAGTTTCTTCTGAGATGTAAATTACTTTCTTAAAATGAGAGATACCTGCAAAGAAGAACTTTACTGAGCAAAGAAACTTCTCAGGGGGTGAAGAGGAAAGTTGGGTGACCTCTAAGAAATGTCAGGGATGTCAGGGGTCCTCGGGGCTTCATGATATCCCCATGTGCATCATCACTGGCATTCATTCACTTACTCATTGAACAACCAGAGTTGGGGCCTTTGCCAAGTTAAGGCACTTTGCTTGATACTGAATATACAATGATGAGGATGACTTGGTCCTTGCTTTTAAAGACTGTATAATATACTGGGAAGACTGACCAGTAGTCTTACAATACAATGTGATAAGGGCAATGGAAACATTAGGGCGGGATGAGTTCTTAATTTACCTTGAATAATAAAGATGAGCTTTTTTATCCTTGAAGGAAAGGAGCTGATCAGTACAGAGAGGGGAGGCCATTGCAGAGGAGGGAGCAGAATGTAAAAGGAAAAAAATGTGTAAAGAAGCATGTTGCCTGATGATGATGGGTTTGGAGTGCCTAGTGGGTGGTACCCCAATGGCTCAGCCGGTAAAGAATCTGCCTGCAGTACAGGAGATGCAGGAGACGTGGGTTCGATCCCTGGGTCAGGAAGATTCCCTGGAGGACGGTATGGCAACCCACTCCAGTATTCTTGCCTGGAGAATCCTGCGGACAGAGGAGCCTGGAGGACATGGTCCATGGGGTCGCAAAGAGTCGGACACAACTGAAGCGGCTTAGCACACGCAGTGGGTGGTAAGACTGACAAGCAGGCAAAGCCTGTGGCCGCTCAATCTATAGCTCTGATGAGAACCGGGGACTCTTTTCCAGACCTTTCCTATATATGTGTGTGTGTGTGTTTGTGTGTGTGTGTGTTACTTTTAGAAGGAGAAAATTCGAGAAATAACCACGGAAAATCCCTGTCAACATTTCCCACTCGAAGATTTTGGTAAATAAATCAAATAGGCAATGTAGTTTGAGAAAAGTCTCTAATTCTGAATGTAATTTGAAAGTCAGTGACAATGATTTGAATGACTTGACAATGATGAATGTTATTGTTTGTTACTGTGAGATTTACTAGGACAAGCGGCTGCTGCTGCTAAGTCGCTTCAGTTGTGTCCGACTCTGTGTGACCCCATAGACGGCAGCCCACTAGGCTCCTCTGTCCCTGGGATTCTCCAGGCAAGAACACTGGAGTGGGGTGCCATTTCCTTCTCCAGTACATTAAAGTGAAGTCGCTCAAGTCGTGCCCGACTCTTAGCGACCCCATGGACTGCAGCCCACCAGGCTCCTCCGTCCACGGGGTTTTCCAGGCAAGAGTACTGGAGTGGGGTGCCGTTGCTTCTCCATACTTGGACAAGAAGGGATCAGAAATCACTGGTCTTGAGTTTAAGAAGGCTGAATGGAGCTTAAGTAGAACACCCATCCCTACAATGGAACATTCATGATACAGCTTTTTCATTGTTTAACTTCATGCCTACAAATGCTCACCAAGATTTATTTGTGTTTTCTTATAAATTTTCTTTTCTCAACATGATTATGAGTGCCTCAAATCCTAAAGACGGTGGTGTTGGTTCTACTTTATAAACTTTGTGAATATGACAGGCAAAGGTATATTACAGTTCTTTAAAAAAATAAATCTATGAACACTCTACTGCTTTATTTATTCAAATCTTCTTTTGTGTTTCCCAGTAACATTTTATAGAAAATGAGAATATTTTTACTTACTTCCCTGAGGGCTAAGAAGAAGGAGGCCCCATGTTCCTGCATCAGGTACTGAGGTTTCCATTCCTTAAATGGACAATAAATGTAGGGACAGATTTTACTTTGCCTGTAGTTCCTGTCGTTGACTCTTTTGAAAGAGTTATTTTGTGGTTCGGCAAGGTTGATATAGTTCTGACCTAGCAATGTAATAGCATATTGGAGAGATTTTCAAGTTAAGTGCAAGTGTAATAATTTAACATTAATAATCCCATATTCCTACTTGTTCCTCAAAACATTCGCCCACTGTTTGTTTATATATTTCTAATCCCTGGTGTTTACTGACATCTTTTACTGTGGCCATTACTGAGATGCAGATAACTGTATTATGTTTTTACGGATTGCATAGCGCTCTATCTTCTAAATTGTTTTTGTGGGAGGACCCTGGCATCTGGAAGAGCTTATGTGATAGCTGGCACCCTTTAACCCCGTCTGTATCTCTGTTGTTCTCAGTGTGGTGTTTCTGTAGCACTTGTCAGTTTTGGGCTCTGTTGCTGCAGGTGCTTCTTGCAGAGCAGTTTACCAGTGTCTTCTCTTGGCCAAGGTCTTGTGTTAGTTATTTGACAGACATAGCCTCTAAACTTTACAAGGGCTTCCTTTCTTTTTTTGTGTCATATTTTATTGAGGACTAAAATTAGATCCCTGGAGAGATTAAGAAAATAGTTTAAGATTAAGTAACATAGCCAGGATTCAAACTCTGGTCCACCTAGTCATTAAATCACTGTTTTTTTTTTTTTTTTCCCCTCTAAGTGTACCACATTGGCTCCATCTATCTAATACCTAGCATAGTTGAGGCAGTATGTTGTGTGTATGAAGAGCATTTAAAAGACATACACACCACCTGGGTTCAAATTTCAGTTCTGATGCATATTTGCTCTGCGACCATGAGTAGGTCATTTAATCTTTCCCTTGTTTCAGTTTCATCACTTTAGGGTTTGGAGGGCAGTAAATGAATTGATGTTGCAAAGCTGCTTTTTATTCTCTGCTTTGGCGACTGCGGTTAAGTCCTTCCTTTCCAAGCAGTGGAGACATCGTTGAGTGGCCACTCTTTCCTTAGTGCTACTCACCATTTCACCGATGGTACCCATCACTGAGCATTTATATGACAAGCCAATTATTTCTTCATAAAATCAGTTCCTCCTGCATAGTCCTTGAAAACTTATCTCATTCATCTCAACTCTCTGATCTTCACTGACTTACAGATACATTAACAAATGTAATCATTAGGGTTTTGAAACGTAGACTGAACTACTGACTGGCTCTAGACAACTGTTTTTGTATTTATACCTCAGAAAAAAGTTTTATTGTAATTTGAATGGGATTTCAGGTTGAAACAAAGGTAAGTGAACTGTTCAGTTTGCTGTGTCTTATGCAGATTTGTCTGGCTGCTTTCTAATTTATATTTTTCATTTAAACATATAACAGGAACATTTTCCCACATTGTTAAATGTCCTTGATCACCACATCTTTTAAAGCCTACATAGTATTTCACCTTACGGGAGATTATTAGTGCAATTTCTAATGACTAGTTGCTATACATTCCTTAGAGCATTTTATCCATTATTTTTACTGTATTAGACAAAGCAGACCTGCTCATTTTCTTTCGTTTCACATAAACCAACTTGATTATACCACAGGCAAGGTCATTTATGGATAGGAATGCAATAAGGACATAAATATACAGATTTCCCTGTTTAATCTACTTTCCCATGAGCGGTCATATCCTACCACTTTTGTGTGGTTAGAAGTATCACGATTCTTCTTCCCAGCTGCCCCCAGCTCTTCCGAGGTGAAAGCTTGTAAAATCCAGAAGGCAATGAAGGATGGGGAAACCATGAACACAAAGGACATGCCCTAGTCTAACAAAAGGGCCTCTCATAACAAGGAGACTATGTCTCATCCAGGTGAGAAGAAATAATAAAAGCTGCTTATCAGTCAACTTGATCTGGAGTGGAGAAGAATGAATGCAGTCTTTGAAGCAGCTTAATAAGACAGAATAGGCTTGATGGGAACATTTTAGACATAGCTTACATTCTACTCTTAACCTTTCAGGACACAGTCACTGCCCTCTGTCAATTACTGCCATCTCTTCAGTGACAAGCCTGAAAGAATTTTCCAGATGCATGGCAGAGAAGAAAACAGACCTCTAACACAAGGGTGGTGCTTCTGGTTGTAGGAACTTAGGACCAGAAAGGGAGGAAACCCCTGTAGGGAAAGAAGGACCTGAGAAAAGCTTTGTGTTGAAAAAAAAAAAAAAATGTCACTGTGTCCTTTCTTATAGTGAGCAAACGAAAGGTTGTTGCTGTTTGTGTTTTTGGATCATTTAAAGTGGGTCTTTATAAAAGCCGAGAAGCAGTTTGATTTTTTCTACCTTGCTCTGCTTCTGTATCTTGTTTTTGGATAAATCTTCCAATAGGTTCCCACCTGAACCTGATCCTAATTCCAGAAACACAAAGCCTGGATTCTTTGTGTTCCCCATGCTTATTCTGTCTTTCCATGAGCTCAGTTGGTAAATCCCACAGTGAAGCAAGCATAAACACAAACTAGGCGGGATTAGACTACACTATTTAGTTAATCTCAGTTTACAAAACCCCTTCTTTCTTTGTCTGACAGGCTGCCACAGAAATTCAGCAAATGCAGTTTGCAGACTAAATGTGAGAACTTTCTGCACTATGGGTAGGAAATAACTACTCGCTGTCATAAGCGCTCTCTCTTTGAGAAACCTCAGGGATATTTCCCAGGGTGAAGGATGTCTACAGTGAGTTCTTTGAATCATCATCATGACGGAGAAGAGCACACAGTGTTTCCTTCCAAAATTTAAGCAGCACAACCTCCAGGAATCTTGACATGTGTAACTGATACTACCAAGAAAGGGGCTTCACCCCAGTGTCCACCCTCCAACTCAGCCCCTTCTCCCCATGTTTAATGAATTTTTATTTCTGGATCCATTGACAATAATACTGGGAGGACTTTAACCAAAGTACTTTGAGTTCTAGGAGGAGGAACAAAGGATGGTTTTCTATAGCACGTTCATATAACTGAACATCCATTAAATAATTGGTGTGCAGCTGGGAATAAAAATGGCTTAAGAGAAAAAAGTTCCTATAACAGATGTGAGCACGAAGCCAATGAAGGACTTAAAGGCTGAGTACTTCTAATATCCTGCCACAATCACCTGATGTCATGAGCACCTGCTTTATAGGAAAACCACTGTGGTAGAAACATCCATATATGTATATTTGGTGACAGGCATTCCATTTCAGTTCTATGTTTATATGAAAGATACTCTGGAGGATTTTTTTTCCCTGCAATCCTCAGACGGCTCTTTGAATGTCCTCAAGGATCATGTTTGCTTTGGTCAAAGATCAGATACACACCCCAATGTTCACATTTTCTGCTTTCCCAAGTTGGAACAATTTGAAGTCGCTTTCAGTGGCCAAGTGTGTTATATTCATCCAGAGCTCTTCAAGGGTGTTATAAATTACAGAATTTAGTTTGTCACAGAACAGAACTTTGCTTCAGTGAAAAGTGACTGTTATGGATATATATTATGGGATACTAATCTCCTATAAATCAAGGAGGAATTAAAACTAGCAAAAAGCTCTGATGTCAGTGGTGGTAGTTGAGAGGGCACGTGTGTGGCTGGTATAGTAGGAAAGAGAATCGCGTTGTATGATAGGTTATAATTATCATAATATTCTCTGGCTTTAGTGTTCACTTTCTTCTCCCCTGGAAAGCAGCAATGTTATTTTAAAATACAAAGTGAGAAATGAAGATCCACCACCATATTTTAAGCTCTGGAGTTTATACCTAGTTACAAGTCCACTACTCAGGAGCATGTATAGTGATAAAATACAATGCTTCAGTGTTTAAATCTCCATTCGGATCTAATATGCTTTAATAAAGAAACACCAACTCATCATTGGCTTGTCCTGATTTTTCTGACTGTGAGTAGTTCTCTCTATTGAGGCAGTGGTTTTTAGATAATGGTGCAAACACACATTCTTGTTGCATTGAGAACAGGGAGTGTTTAGATAGAGATTGTGAGGATTTGTCTGCTAACAAGAGTTTTAAATGCAAACTCAAGTAACTTTCCAAGATGAGCTGCCTGCCAATATCATATTCCATAAGAAATCTTGGCATCTTTCACAAATGATATATTTATTGATGCTGTCTCCTTGGTAACCGCTTGGTCCATGGACAAGGGCTTCTTTATATCTGGCAACAGCTATGATAGCACTCATCATAGAAATGTTGAATATTGGCCATTGGTTTTAAATGATGAATGCTGTTTCAAATGTGCTTCTGTTCATGAAAAAGAAAATCTTGATAGGAAAAATATGACATAGATTTCATTCGAAATTAATCTTTGATCAAATTACTTTCCGTAGGTAAAACAAAGGCGTAAACGCCGGCAGTTGTCAGGAATGCAGTCTTCAGGTTGTACATCCTGCAGGCTGCCTGTTCAGTGTGCCGTTATCCTCCACACTCCATGTGGGACCATCGCCTTCCAAGAACTAGAGAGCTCTTCCACAGATGGCCTTCCCTGTGAACTGATTCTAATTCTATCAATTCCACAATGGACCAAGGAAATTATAGAATAAGCCCGCTGTCCTGTTTTTGTTCAAATGATATTTCACAGACCTCCACTTTTCTCTATTTCTCTCCTTCTTAAAGCATTTGACCCCAATAATTTATATCTTGGTCCCTTTCTCCTTGTTCCTTTTCTTCTTCTCTACTCTTCTACAATTTTTTCTTATATTTTCTCTTTACTTCTCTTTTTTCCTTAAATTATTTGTTTGCTTCCTCATCCTCTTGTTTTCTTACTCACATGACTCATTTCTTCTTCTTTTTTTAACCTCCTCTAATTTAAAGTTATTTTACAATCTGCATTAAACTGTAAGGAATATAACCGTGGACATGAATAGCTCCTTCAGTAGAGCCTTATCCTATAACATTAAATTGTAATTATGAATGCTGTACTTTCTCCTCCACTGTTTCATTTTATACCCTTATTTGCTTTTATATTTGCCTTTGTATTTTCCCCACACAGAAAAGATGCCTTATAAATGTTTGTTGAATGCTGAATCAGTTAACATTCTTTAACCTTTCTGGCAGCCATGGAAATGAACTAGTCTAAACTCCACTGTAATCCTGGTTCATATGGTCACTGATATATAGTAGGCACCCAATAAAGATCTGTTTAATAAAGAAATAATCAAAGACAAAGATTACACCTAAAGCCTGTTTTAACATACTGCTGAGCACATAAACTTATTTTTTGTCTTTTTTAGGTTGATGTACCTGTATTCAGAAATTAGTTTACTCTCAAAGGGTATTTAGGACTTGATGGAGCACTCAGAATTTCATTCATTTTATAAGGATTGCATGTGCCTCACCCATATTTCAAATCAACATTTCTTTTGACCATCTATCTACATGTATTCATACATTTTTTCCTGTAGCTAAGACCACAGAAAATCTTGGCTTTCAGCAAATATACATTTCCATGGAAACCAAGCCAAAAGCAATAGGAAAAGAAGGCATTAAATATAAAATGTCTCTTGGCTGCCAAATTTCAGACCACTGCCTGATTTTCTTTAGTTTTGTGTTGATTTCTTTAATTCAATGTGAACATACAGACCAAGACCTTTTAAATTAAACTTTTAAAAAAGTATACTGTGTTTGTTGAGTTAAAACGTATACTTACAAACATATGGGTGTAGAAAAATAGCATTAGTGAATGAGGTTTGTGTTTCAGTGTTATTTCTATGGAAGCTTCATCTTTACTAGGTTAAGGGCATGCACTAGAAAATTTAAACTATTCACTATCATGAGGACATTATTCATTTATAGAATTAAGGCTATTTTCCCCTATGTGAAATGTAAGGAAAGTGTAGTTGGATGTTATTAATGAGAAGTAGCAAATGGTTACATGAGCAATTATATAAAGAATTTTGTGTGCTCTTTAGGCATGAATGTCTGAGATATAAAAGAGCTGATCTGAACACTGGTGCTGCATGACTGAGTAAGTGATCATGGCAGATGCGTTCTGGGTGAGCGCGCTCCTGGGTCCATTTCTGGCGCCTGGTGTTTGTACAGTTGCACAGCAGAAGGGCCTTTGTTTACTGTTTTGCTCTTGCATCTTAAAGTTCTCAATAATTTTTGAACAAAGGTTTCCATATTTTCATTTTCAGTGAGTCTTGCAAATTGTCTAGCTGGTTCTGCTGAGACTTACCCTTCACACCATCTTCAAAGTTAGGGAGACTACTTGGGTTTTCCATAACCATTTTAAGAGCATAAGGAAGATTCCAAAAGGGTGAGCAGAAATATCAGTAAAGCTGTAGTCTTTTATCTGAGACTTTGCAGATTTACCAAGCATCTGTTTTATTACCTCAGTCGACCCTAGTTACCACTGGTTGAGAGCAACCCATCTCTTGGGCAGTGAAAAGCAATTTATATAGTGTTCATGAAAGATTTACCTCAAAACCAACTTGTACTAGTATATCTCAAAAACCTTGAAATGCACAGAACTATTACCTCAGTAATTCCACCACAGGATAAGTGAGGCAAAGCTGTTTGTACACATTCTTTACAATATTACTCATGAAAGTGTCCGACCCTTTGTGGTTCCATGGACTGCAGCCTATCCCACTTGTCTGTCCATGGAATTCTCCAGGTAAGAGTACTGGAGTGAGTTGCCATCTCTTTCTCCAGGGGATCTTCCCGACCTGGGGACTGAACCTGGGTCTCCTGTATTGCAGGCACATTCCTTACCAGCTGAGCCACTAGAGAAGCTCAGCAAATAATTGGAAATGATTTAAGTGTCTGTGAATACTTAAATTACATGCTGCTTGAGGGCATATCAAGCAGCCACTACAATGATATTATAGCTGTATACTACTAAATATGTAAATTATATAACAGTATACTGTTACATCATTATAATGCTATCTCATATATAATACTATACTATCTATACTATATACTATATAATAATATAATATATATACTATGTACTATACAGTATCGGGGAAGGCAATGGCACCCCACCCCAGTACTCTTGCCTGGAAAATCCAATGGACGGAGTAGCCTGGTGGGCTGCAGTCCATGGGGTCGCTAACAGTCGGACAGACTGAGTGACTTCACTTTCACTTTTCTCTTTCATGCATTGGAGAAGGAAATGGCAGCCCACTCCAGTATTCTTGCCTGGAGAATCCCAGGGATGGGGGAGCCTGGTGGGCTGCCGTCTATGGGGTCACACAGAGTCGGACACGACTGAAGTGACTTAGCAGCAGCAGCATACAGTATAGTATACTGTATAATATGATATATGTACAAATCTATGCACAGATAAAAAGTTTACAAAGTTGTCTAACACAAGATAATTATCTCTGGGTGATGGGATAAGATTTTTTAGCTTATTTATGCATTCTAATTTTCTAGATTGTTTGTAGAGCAAAAATATTTATAAAAAATAATGAGATTCTGCCATTTGTGGTGCCATGAATGGACCTAGAGAGTATTATGTTCAGTGAAATGATACGGCAAGACACATGCAAAATCTAAAAAGTAAAACAAA
>SJYX01015493.1:0-23747 GCA_006410675.1 Oreotragus oreotragus | reverse complement strand
AAACAAATGAATGTATATAACAAAACAGATTCATAGATATAAAAAACAGACCAATCATTACTCTGGAGAAGAAAATGGCAATTCACTCCATATACTGGCAACAGGCAACAGTATTCTTGCCCAGGAAATCCCATGGACAGAGGTCTGGTGGGCTACAGTCCGTGGGGTTGCCAAGAGTCAAATAGGACTGAGCATGCATGCACACACACACACACACACACACAGGAGAGAGATGGGGGTGAGATAGGGTATGGGATTAAGAGACACCAACTATTATGTATAAAATAAATAAGCAACTAGGGTATATTATGCAGCACAAGGAATATAGCCATTATTTTATAAAAAAAAAACTTCAAATGGAGTATCATCTATTAAAATATTGAATCATTAGGTTTTATGCCTGAAATGAATATAACATTGTAAATCAACCATATGTCAATTAAAAAAAAAAACACGAAACTTATACACAGACAATGGCAAAAAGAAAAAGCAAGTAAAAGCAAATCAACTATTGCTAATCTTTGTTTCCATGCTTATGAAAGCTATGAATTTTTATTGTGTTTCCTCATGAGCTACAGGCATTAAAGAAGCAACTGTGTGTTAAAGAAGAAGTTTCAATGGGCTAGTTTCTTTCCTTTGAAGACATTATTGTATTCATGTACTTTTCGCTAGTCAGCTATAATTTACTGTTTTTTAGCCTTCCTCAGAAACTGTGGCAGGTGCAGAATGCATCAGCTCAGCTGCTACAACATAAAGGTGTGAGGGAAGCGGCAAAGCCCCCATCTGTGAGCACGTGGCTTGCCAATTTGATGAAAGAATTCCGGACCAGATCCTTATTTTCCACTGTTAGATGATGGCTCTCTCTCACAACCACCAAGGAGGAGAAGTTACTATATATATATACTAGAAGGCCTAAGAGTATTATATTCTTTCAGCTTTTCCTACTACCAAGGCTATCCTGATGGATACAGTCCATGTAGCTCTGAATTTTACCTACGAAGGCAGTGACAGGTTGAAAACTTATTAAATCATCCTGTCTGTACTTACAAGTATGTGTTCCCTCCTAACAGATCTTGATTCCATAGGTCAATTATAGCTTAATATGATAGACTGGCAAGAACACAAACCTGTCTCGTGGAAGCCAAATTTCATTTCCTTGGGTGTTGATGGAGGTGAATTATGGTTCTTTCTTTGTACCTGAAACTTCTGCCAGCATTATGTCTTATATGCACTATGTAGTAACTAAAGTACAGTAGCATATCCTATGGCTTTGCTTCTAGCTCTGGCAACACCTGTTTGAGTCAGAAATTAGTTAGCAAGTTGGGCAGAGCTAGTTGCCTAAACATATTGGCTTTTTGATAGAATCTCTATGGTAACTAGATTTTTAATGTTCATTTTAAAATCTTAATAACTAGGGATAGTGTGTCTTTCCATTCAGTCTACTTAGACTTTTTTTTTCTAAAAAGGCATCTGAGGAAGTTTGGTAAATATATATATATATTAAACAAAATATATATATTTTAATGAATACTGAAAATTCTACATTGTTTTCCATACCCAAGTGGTTTACTCCAGGATTGCAAGGTTGGCTTAACATTAGAAACTCAGTATATTTCACATTAACATGTTAAAGGAGAAAATTAATACAATGATTCAATAGCTGTAGAAAAAGTGTTTGAAAAAGTTAATCTTTATTCATAATTTTTTTTCTTTTTTTTTTATTATATATATATATTTGTATTTATTTATTTTTTTACACGAACTCCCAAACATGAAGTAGCAAATTAGGTAACTGAAGGAGATTTCTTAATTTGATAAGGAATGTCTACAGAACTTACAGTAGAAATAATGTTACTTAACTATACTTCTGTTTCTTCTTTCCTGTTTACAATTTTTATTTATAATTAGCCTGGTTGATGTTATTCCTCCTCATTTTCATTTCAGAGCTCTTCTCAGAACCATCGTATGCAAAAAATAGCACTTGATGATGAAAAGATAAATGCTCTTATTTTCCCTGTTAAAATATGCCTTCTTCTCATTGTCTTTGAATTGATGTGTATTTCAAATGCTGAAATCAAACAGAACATACTTGTTATATTCATTTGGATCACAGTGGTATAGATTACACAGCACTTGTAAGAATTCCAGTTCCCCGAGTCTGCTGAGGTGACATTGCCATGTTTTGGAAGCATCTTCCTCAGAGTGTCAGTTTTCTTCCTATGTAGTTTAGTTGGGTTTATAGAACCTTCACACTGCTTCTCACCTATTCCTGGCCCTTAACCACTTCCTACTTACTTCACAATTAATCTCAAGAGAGATGTGCCCACCTCTGTTTTATCTTTGCTTTGCTTTGTGGTGGTTTAGTCATTAAGTCGTGTCTGACTTTTGCAACCCCGTGGACTGTAGCTTACCAGGCTCCTCTGTCCATGGGATTTCCCAGGCGAAAAAAAAAAAACTGGAATGGGTTACCATTTCCTTCTCCAGGGGATCTTCCCAACCCAGGGATCGAACCTGGGTCTCCTGCATTGCAGGAGGACTCTTGCACTGCAGGCAGATTCTTCACCAACTGAGCTACAAGAGATATTCTTCCCTATGCTTTCCATCACTTGCGTGTGTGTGCATTCATGCCAAATCACTTCAGTGGTGTTTGACTTTTTAAGACCCTATGGACTGTAGCCTTCCAGCCTCCTCTGTCCATGAGATTCCCTGGGTGAGAGTACTGAAGTAGGTTGCTACTTCCTTCTCCAGGGGATCTTCCTGACCCAGGGATTGAACCCACCCACGTCTCATGTCTCCTACATTGGCAGGTGGGTTCTTTACAACTAGCACAAACTGGAAAGTCCATTCTGTCACTCGTGTTTGCCTAATTCTCTGATGCATCTACCTTACATAATACTTGCCAATTTCCATGGTGCCCAGTCTTCCCCCAGCTTCTACCTGAAATGGTTATCAACAGAATATGCTCTTAACTATTTCCAGTTTTTCCCCCTCGTGTCAATCCTATCAAACTTTTATCATACTTTTCATCAAGGTATACACCTAGGCATCTTCTCTTTCTCTCTCTGTGCTCACTACCATCTTCTATCCTGGAATGTATTTAAAACTGTTTCTACCTGACCCACGGGGCCCCAGGTCAAAGCCAGGTCTCAGAACGACAGTTTAGAGTCACCACTCTGTAGTAATACTGGGCTGGGGCAATGTGCATTGGTGGGTGCTTATTGCTCAGTTGTGTCTGACTCTTTGCTGTGGACTGTAGCCTGCCAGGCTCCTCTGTCCATGGAGNTCACCATACATGACCACTGGAAAAACCATATCCTTGACTAGACGGACCTTTGTTGGCAAAGTAATGTCTCTATTTTTTAATATGCTATCTAGGTTGGTCACAACTTTCCTTCCAAGGAATAAGCGTCTTTTAATTATCAATTTATATTACTCCCAAGGGGAAAATTGAGGGGGAATGGTATGGGAAAGACATGATCCAAAAATAAAATATGTCATGATTTTAAACAATTGGTGATGTGTATGAAAGAATTCACTTGAAATTAACCCTGGGGACATTCTTCTTGAGTGGCATTGAATTAGCAGAAAAGAAAATGCCATTCTAGCACATTACTTGGCTCTATTTACATAATGATAAATATGTAAACTCTGTGTATTAGAGATCAAAAGATAACTGTGGAAAGCTGATGGAAAAGAAAAGATGTTTATGAAGCTCAAATACATACAGCATATCAAAATGACAACAGGAAGAGGCTGGAGGTTGTATAACCCACAAGGAGAAGTCAGTTGCTGCTGCTAAGTCACTTCAGTCGTGTTCGACTCTGTGCAACCCCATAGACGGCAGCCTACCAGGCTCCCCCATCCCTGGGATTCTCTAGGCAAGAACACTGGAGCGGGTTGCCATTTCCTTCTCCAATGCATGAAAGTGAAGTCACTCAGTCGTGTCCGACCCTCAGCGACCCCATGGACTGCAGCCTTCCAAGCTCCTCTGTCCATGGGATTTTCCAGGCAAGAGTACTGGAGTGGGGTGCCATTGCCTTCTCCAGAAGTCAGTAGAAACATATAAATCAACGCATTGAGAAGTAACGACACAAATCTATCTTTAGAGGTGTAGGGTGACCACTGCTGCTGCTGCTGTTAAGTTGCTTCAGTCGTGTCCAACTCCTGTCTCTTATACACATCTAGATGTGTATAAGAGACAGGTGCTGGGACTCAGAGTTTGTGAGATTTTGTACATGACCTTTAAGAGTGAAATCTCTGTTTCCTCCAGCTCTTCAGCTTTCCCAAACGTAAGTCTCTCTGGTTTTCTAAGCCAGATATTCTGGGGCTTGTGGGGGGGGGGGTGCGGTGTGGGGGCAGACTATATCTTCCCAGTGCAGTATCCCCCACTAGGGAGCCCAACATGGGGTCCAGCCTCTCACTGCTTGAGGATGACCGCTACAGTTGTGATATTTCTCCCATCTCTGGGCCACTGACCTGGGTGTGTGGGTTCTGATTCTATTGAGTCTCCATCCCTCCTACTCATCTCGTTTTTCATTTCCGTAGTGTGGAAAATCTTTCCTTCTTGTTCTCAGAGGTAGTTTAGGGTCCTTCTACTCTGCCATTTTGGCCACCTTCCCCAGGAAGAAATAGTTTTTAAGTATTGTAAAACTTTTTGTTGTTAATTTTCAAACACTTTTTAAAGAACTCAATAGGTAAAGAATAGCATGATGTATTTACCCAGATATATATTTTACTGCTACTTTTTTATCATTCTCATTATTTCAGGTTTCTTTCTGGTACAATTTCCCCTCTATATCTGACCAACTTTTTTAAGCAATTCTTTTAAAAAGAATCTGCTTTCAACAAATTGCCTCAGTTTGTCTTCATCTACAACTATTTTCTTCATTCCTGAGGAATATATTTGCTAGATGTAGAATTTTGGATTGATACAACAAAGGAGCTAAGAAAATATGATAGTCTCTTCAATAAAAAAATGTTGGGAAAACTAGACAGCCATATGCAAAATAATTAAACTGGGTCTCTATTTTATACCACACACAAAGGTCAATTCTGAATAGATTAAAGACATGAATGTAAGGCCAGAAACCATAAAAATATCTAGAAGAAAACACAGACAATAAGCTCCTGGACATCAGTCTTGACAATAAATTTTCAGATTTGACACCAAAAGCAAAAGTACCAAAAAAAAAAAAAAAAAGAAACAAGTTCAACTACATCAAACTAAAAATTTTCTACATAGAAAAGAAAGCCGTCAACAACATGAAACAGCCACCTGTGGAAGGGGAGAAAATATTTGTAAATTGTGTATCTGATAGGGGTTAATACTGAACACGAATATACAACTCAGGAATTCCCTGATAGTCCGGTGGTTAGAACTCCACACTCTTACTGCTGAGGGCCTGGATTCAATCCCTGGTTGAAGAACTAAAGCCCACAAACTGCATGGTGTGGTCAAGAAAAAAGGAACATGTGCAACTCAATGCGTGTGTGTTACTTACTCAGTCATGTCTGACTCCTTGCGACCCCGTGGACTGTAGCTAGCCAGGCTCCTCTGTCCAGGGAATTCTCCAGGCAAGAATACTGGAGTGGGTTGCCATTCCCTTCTTCAGGGAATCTTTCCGACCCAGCAACCAAACCCAGGTCTACCTACCATATTGCAGGCAGATTTTTTTTACCATCTGAATAGCGAAAAGATAAGCAGTTCCATTTAAAAAGGGCAGAGGAATTGCATAGACATTTTTCAAAACAAGACATTCAAATGGCTATTAGGTACATGAACTTTGTATCCCAGACATTTTTAATATTTCCTTTAAAGTCTCTGGGCCTTATTTGAATCTTATGGGATAGTACTGAAATTTTTCTTTAAGCAGGAAATTGCCTAGTTGGATTCAGTCCACTAATTGGATTCGGACATTCAGTGGCTGAAGTGTCAGTTCAGTTTCCAAAACCTTTTCCTAGCAGTGCTGTTCTGGTCTCTCCTGTATGTGTGCTTGTCCTTGACTAGTCTTGGATTTTGGTAGTGGTCTGTATGCCATGGGCCAGTTATCAAAGTCTGTGTATGCTGTTTCAGATCCAGGTGTGTACAGCCCAAGGGTGAGCCCAGGAACTCATAAAGAGCTTAAAGGGTCGTTTTCTCAATGGCTTCCTTCTCTGAAATCTCCCCAGGACTTTCCGCCTCTCTCATGCACCCCACCCCTGGTCTTCTGGCCAAAAAGCTAGGACTTTATTTACCCTAGTCTGCTGGGTACTTCCCATGAGTGCACCTGCTTTGGGGCTAAATGGTGGGGGAACAGGAAGAAGAGAAAAAGCAACCAGTGTCCATCCAGCCATCTGGGCACTACCACTTCTCCAGTCTCTAATCAGGATGAAGGGTTCCCTTCTCCGGGCTCTAGATTTTAAAGGCCTCTTGTTGCTTTGGCTGCCACAACCATGATGGGAATGCTTGGGGGATGTGGTGCGAGAGAACAGAGAAGCAAAATGGGTGATTTCTACACTCTGTCTTAGTACTGGGAGTTGTCCTCCCTACATCTCCAGTCAGAACTAACAGAAGACACTGAGGGTCCCCTTGTCTCTCCCCATCTCTGTGTCTGCTTGTCTCTTTCTCTGCCTCTCTCTCCTGTCCCTTTTCCCTAGCAGTCCTGCTTTCGGGTTCGGGCTGCATTGAATCCAGGGTAGCAGAACACAGAAGCCAGGGGGCAGACTGGTGAATGCAGCACCAGTCCAGAAACACTTCAATACTTGCCTTCTTCCCAAATCTGCCTGCTATACATTACTTTTCAAAGTCCTCGAAAACTGCCCTGAGCATTCTATCCAGGTTTTATAGCTGCTTTCAGTAGAAGAAACAGAGGGAAGTGGGAGTGGCCTATTTCACACCTGTAATGAAAATCCCTATAGTTTTGCCAAGAGAACGCACTGGTCATAACAAATACCCTCTTCCAACAACACAAGAGAAGACTCTACACATGGACATCACCAGATGGCCAGTGCCAAAAAGAGATTCATTATATTCTTTGCAGCCAAAGATGGAGAAGCTCTACACAGTCAGCAAAAACAAGACTGGAGTTGACTGTGGCTCAGATCATGAACTCCTTATTGCCAAATTCAGACTTAAATTGAAGAAAGCAGGGGAAACCACTAGACCATTCAGGTATGACCTAAATCAAATCCCTTATGATTATACAGTGGAAGTGAGAAATAGATTTAAGGGACTAGATCTGATAGACAGAGTGCCTAATGAACATGGACAGAGGTTCATGACACTGTACAGGAGACAGGGATCAACACCATCCCCAAGAAAAACAAATGCAAAAAAGGAAAATGGCTGTCTGAGGAAGCCTTACAAATAGCTGAGAAAAGAAAAAAAGTGAAAAGCAAAGGAGAGAAGGAAAAATATACCCATTTGAATGCAGAGTTCAAAAGAATAACAAGGAGAGATAAGAAAGCCTTCCTTGGTAATTAGTGAAAAGAAAGAGAGGAAAATAATAGAATGGGAAAGACTAGAGATCTCTTCAAGAAAATTAGAGATACCAAGGGAACATTTCATGCAAAGATGGGCTCGATAAAGGATAGAAATGGTATGGACCTAACAGAAGCAGAAGTTATTAAGAAGAGGTGGCAAGAATACATAGAAGAACTGTACAAAAGAAATCTTCACAACCCAGATAATCACAATGGTGTAATCACTCACCCAGAGCCAGACATCCTGGAATGTGAAGTCAAGTGGGCCTTAGGAAGCATCACTATGAACAAAGCTAGTGGAGGTGATGGAATTCCAGTTGAGCTGTTTCAAATCCTGAAGGATGAAGCTGTGAAAGTGCTGCACTCAATATGNCCAGCTGTTGGGAAGGCTCCACCTCTCTCCCCGGTCTCTGGGTGAACGTCCTCCAGCGGCCTCTGCACAGGCCTCTGTCCCTCTCACCTTCATTTTCCTTCCCACACAGACCCCGCTGCCTCCTCAGCTGCCTCTTCATTCCCCCTCCTGATCTAGGGTCCAGCGCGTCTTGGAGATTCTCCCCACACGAACAGCCCTGAGCAGCCAAGCCTGCGACCTCAAGATTCCCAGATGTCTGCTCCTCTCCAGCCCCACTCCCTGACCCCAGTCATCACCTCGACTGCCCCCGTGGAGTCCCCAGATGGTCAGTGTCCTCCCCTTCCAAGTTTCTGTGTTTTCTGAAACCTCATCTCCCGCAGGGGCTCTGTGAACTTGATCTTAACTTCCAGGGAATCAGCCCTCTGGCTTGGACGCCTTCCTGACCAGCCCTGGATCTCAACCTCACAGCCCTTCACTCTTAACGCGTTGTGTCCTACCAGGTCCTGCGATGGCCTAGTCCCAGGATTTCAGTTGCAGTGCAACCAACTCCACCACCCTCTAGTGGAGAAAGCATCAGTGGTGCCTAATGCATATGTGCAGGCTTCCTTAATGGCTCAGATGGTAAAGAATCTGTCTGCCATGCAGGAGACCCAGGTTTGATCCCTGGGAAGATCTCCTGGAGAGGGAATGGCTACCCACTCCAGTATTCTTGCCTGGAGAATTCCATGGACAGAGGAGCCTGGTGGGCTACAGTCCATGGGATCACAAAGAGTCGGACACAACTGAGCGACTCACACTGGGGAAATGCATGAGTGCAGCATGCCCAGTCATGTCCGACTCTTTGCAACCCCATGGGCTGTAGCCCACCAGGCTCCTCTGTTCATAGGATTTCCCAGGCAAGAATACTGGACTGGGTTACCATTCTCTTCTCCAGGGGATCTTCCTGACCCAGGGATTGAACTCATCTCCTGAGTCTCCTGCATGCGCAGGTAGACTCTTTACCACTGAGCCCATTACAATTCCCTGAGCTTGGGAGGCCAGCCAAGCCCTTTCTCTAATAGGACAGTGAAGCTCCCTGTCCTTACATCTCCAGTCCCTGAGTCTGTCTCACTCACTGTCTGCAGAGGACCTGCCTCCTACTTCATCAAGAATAGAAAACCCTCTGTGTGAAGGCTCTGAACCCACTTCAGCACTTACTCCCTGACTCCCCAGCTCTGATCTCTTGGGATGGGTGGATGCCCTCCTTCCAGCTGAGCCTCTGCACCCCCATCAGCCCCACCACTCACCACCACCCTCATTCCTCGGGGACCTGCTCCATTGGCCACTTGTCCTTCCCAAGACCGTGGTGTGTCCAGGAAAAGAGCAGGCAACAGGCCTTTCCTTGACCTTGTCTTCGTCTGGCTTGGGTACCCCATCTGCTCATTTTCTCCACCCTCAGAATTCTCGAAGGGGACGCTTACATTCAGAATATTAGCCAAGAATCTGCACCAACAGACTGAAAGCCAGCTTCTTCGGGCTGCGGCTATCTTTCCTACCATCTCTGGGTTCTCAGCCATAAGCCATTTATCCTGCTTAATTAGCCAAACTGCTTTTAAAAAATTCAGCCAACCAGACAAACTTTCCCCAGCCCTCACCTTACAAATCCATCAATCAAACGGCTGCTTCTCTTTAAGGACACATTTACAGACTCTCAAGAGAGGATGAGAATTGTCCTGTTTATGAAATAATTAAAGTCTAAACCATTTGGTTGTTTTAAATTGCCTGTATGTCGCCCAAGTCATTAGATGCATCTATTTACCTCAGGCAAAATAATTAACGTTTCAGTCACCATATTGGTTATAACTGTGACACTCACACATCTAATGCACTTTCTGAAATCAGCAAAACAAAAATTGGCTTTTTCTAGCATACTAACGTTCCACTAAACTGCAATGCAATGGGAAAGAATCATTTATATTGGTGAAAAATGTAAAGTATTCAGTATCATGGAAACAATTATGTTTTATTACTTTCAAATAGCATGAATTATTTGAAAATTATCAAAACTAGAATCATAGAGTTTTTCATCAACTTGGTTATGAGCTAGTCCCAGATCATGGCTAAGCATCACCATCCCCTGTATTGCCCTTCACATCTGAATCACAGGTCTGAGAACTATACCCCTCTTTCCATCCTACCAGTGTGGACTGTGCTGAGTCTAGCGGATCTGTCAACATACCAGGTTATTCCAGGCTGAGAGCTCCCTGCAGGCAGGCCACTTCTTGTACAGAGTGTTCTNTGCCCTTCACATCTGAATCACAGGTCTGAGAACTATACCCCTCTTTCCATCCTACCAGTGTGGACTGTGCTGAGTCTAGCGGATCTGTCAACATACCAGGTTATTCCAGGCTGAGAGCTCCCTGCAGGCAGGCCACTTCTTGTACAGAGTGTTCTGATCAGAGTGCTCAATAAAGAGATGAGTGAAGTCATAAACACATAAAGAGGAGGTCAGGAACAAATAAGATGATGGATGACCATTTTAAAATACCAACCACAATAGTTTTATGAATGAAAAATATTCACAGTGTTCTGATATTAATATTCCAAGTTCCGGGAGTTGGTGATGGACAGGGATGCTTGGCGTGCTACAGTCCATGGGATCACAAAGAGTCAGACATGACTGAGCAACTGAACTGAACTGATTAATACGCCAGAATGCTTGTGCATTCTAACAATCAGATAGGCGCTATTTACAGATAACAACATCCGTTTGGCCAGCCCGAAGGAGCCATCACCCCATTTTCCTTTCATTTCTAAAACATCACCAACCAAACGCAGCACTCTGAGATTAGCGGATGCTCTTCCCGTTTAACTCAAAGAAGTCAGACTCTAACTCCAGCTCTGTCATTGCTTGTTTTGGTCTGAAATCCACATCCGCCTGTTACCCAGCTGGAGTCAGGAAGAAGCAATCAGCACTTGGAGGAGCTGGCAGGATTGTAACCTACAGAGAGGCTCCCTGTGTAGCATGCTTGTTACACAGCGATCCTTGGATGGATACATCCTCCAAGGATGTGCCTGTGAGAGGGCGAAGTGAGGGCCCAGCAGGCAATGCTCCCCTCTACCAGATGCACAGGAGGCAGCTTCAACTGTATTTTTTTTTCTTTTTGGTTTATTTATCTGTATTTGTTTTTTTTCTTTTTGGTTTATTCATTTATTTATAGCTGCCCTGAGTGTTTGTTGCTGCGTCCAGGCTTTCTCTAGCTGCGCCAAGTGGGGGCTATGCTCCAATTGAGGTGCGCAGGCTCCTCACTGCAGTGGCTTACTTGGCTGCAGAGCCCCAGCTCTAGGTCGCTCAGGCTTCAGCAGTTGTGGCCCATGGGCTTAGCTGATCCGAGGCATGTGGAATCTTCCGGGACCAGGGACTGAACCCGGATTCCTGCATTGGCAGGCAGACTCTTTACCACTGGACCACTGGGGAAGTTCTGTGTTTTCTAAACGTTTCCAAGAAAGACTTTATAAGAAGGAAGACCTGTGACTAAAAATAAGCTTGAAAACCACTGTTCCAGATAAACTCAAGGAGGTGCAAAGGGAAGAAAGTCCCATCTATTGAGCACTTACTATGTGCTGGGTAATTTTGAAACATCATTAACATAATCGCATTTAACTTTCACCACATCTTTATGAGCTAGACAGTAGTTAACCCATTTTACAGAAGAGCATATTGAGGTTCAAAGAAGAAAAATCTCATAACCAGCAAGAGTCAGCCATGATGTAATTCCAAAGCCACACTGCTTTTCATGCTTTCATCTCTAAAAATCCTTGTCACTCCTCAACTAGACTTTCCACATCCCCTCTCCTCTCCCCTTACAATTTAAGCCTGCTCTCAGTCATTTTCACTCGTAAATTAATTAACGCATCAGTATTCGGTGTGAATGGCTCTTTGCTAATTTGTTACTTCCTTACAGTGTTCCTTAAGAATCATTCATTGAGCATCCACCGGATGCCTGGTACTAGGCCAGGTCCCAGAGACACAGACTATCAAAGCACTGCCTCTATTATGTCCACAGACTCGTGGCGAGAAATATGGAAACCAATAAACAAAGATATTAAAAGTCATACGATGGCCACAGGGGAACAGCTCACGGACAGCCTGGGAGAGGGAAAGAAAGACAACGACTGCCTTCTTTACTGTGGGCATTTACTGTTGGCAAGTTTTCTGCTCACAATAGGATACAGCCAATGCCTCCAGCATTATTCATGCCTCTGGGAACAGGGGCTCAGATACCAAAATGTGCTCTTGACCATTTCCTCCTCACTCCTCAGTTCGCAGCCCTATTCCAGGAGGTAAGATAAACTGAGACTCATTGGATTTCTTTTCATTGTCCTTGACTTGAAATACATTTAGACATTAAACAACTGACTCTTAAAAGCAATTCTATCCCTTGCCTCCCTCTAGATGTTCCTGTCCCGGGCTAAGTCAAAGAAAGATATTGTTCTACTATAATTTCTTATTCACTCCAAACCCTCTTGTGTTTCCAGCTGAAATAGAATGTGAGCGGCACTCCTACCCAGCTCTTTCTTTCTGATCCGAGAATAACCCAACTACTGCATCTCTAATGATAGTGATTAGACAGCCTAATATCCAAGCATTAAGGTAAAGTCCTTTCTCTCATCCCTAAGGATCATCTCAAATCAGTCTTTCTTTCTAAGTTTCTATTCTCCCTGAGCAACTTGACTTTGCTTCTTCTGAATTCCTTGCCTTTTAAGAATCTACACAGTGAAAACAATAGTTACAGTAATAAGCCACTGATTGAACAAACACACTGCAGAGCAAACCTCGGCACAAATGAGCAGATACAGAAGTGATACTAGAAAGTAAAGTGAATAGACTCTGATACACAAAGTAGTGCAAATTCATAGCCCAACATCAGCGAAATGCACAAATCATCCCTGCCCTGGAGATTTATTGGAAAGAAGTAATTCAAAGGAAGAAAAAAAGTGCTTAGATGCTCTCCTGCAAAATGATATGTGATAGCAGAAAATTGAGACGGTGAGTGAGGCAAAGCTGAGTAAATTCTAGGCTATTAACAATGATCATTATGAAATCTGAGTCCCAGCATGAAAATGTTATGGATACTTTTTAAATTAAAATGTTCAGTCACTCAGTCGTGTCCAACTCTTTGCAACCCCATGGACGGCAGCATGCCAGGCCTCCCTGTCCATCGCCAACTCCCGGAGTTTACTCAAACTCATCAAGGTATCCCAGTTACTTCTGGTCACAAATATGGACAAACTCAATCAATTCAGAATTTCCCCTTAATCTCTTTGCTCTCTTACCCCCACAGCTTTTTCACCAGGCTTCATAATTTCTTGGCTACAGACTGAGGTCCTGGTGGCTAAGTTGATAAAAGAATTAATATCAGAATGTCCCACTGGTGACTGTGTATAACCAGTTCAAGAGACAGGTAGATCTACATGTGTCATACTCTTTCATTGACAATTTTCTCTTATATCTTTCCTTATTCACATCTCTGTAGTAATGTGGATACAAATACACAAAGTTGGGGATATATTTACTTTAGTAGATGAATCAAATATTAGAAGAGCAAAGGGAGATGGAATATTGAACTAAACTAGCTAGTCATATGGGGAAGGCAATGGCACCCCACCCCAGTACTCTTGCCTGGAAAATCCAATGGACGGAGTAGCCTGGTGGGCTGCAGTCCATGGGGTCGCTAACAGTCGGACAGACTGAGCGACTTCACTTTCACTTTTCTCTTTCATGCATTGGAGAAGGAAATGGCAACCCACTCCAGTGTTCTTGCCTGGAGAATCCCAGGGACGGGGGAGCCCGGTGGGCTGCCGTCTATGGGGTCACACAGAGTCGGACACGACTGAAGTGACTTAGCAGCAGCAGCAGCTAGTCATATCTGCTTCTAATTTTGCCTCCTGCACAAGGGTCAGAATTCTTGTTGCACATCAGAATTGCCTGTGAGACTTTTTTTTTTTAACCATACATTTTCTAAGCTCCAGTGCTGGAGATAAAGTAACTCTAGGATGAAGTCCAGAAATCTTCACATTTATAGCTTTCCCAAATGACTCTGATGCAGGGAGCCTGGGTCCAAACTTTGTTCTTGAAGCTCTACAAGGGAACCCTCTCAATTCACCTGGTAAGAGCATCAGATAGGGATTACAGACCAAGTGTATAAGTAAGCAAGTGAAGTCACAAAGTCGTGTCCAACTCTTTGCAACCCCATGGGCTACAGTCTGCCAGGCTCCTCTGTCCATGGGATTCTCCAGGTAAGAATGCTGGAATGGGTTGCCATTTACTTCTCCAAGGGAACTTCCCAACCAAGGATCAAACCTGGGTCTCCACCTTTGCAGGCAGACTCTTTATTGTCTGAGCCACTAGGGAAGCCCAAATTTATAGCCATTAATAAAGGGTGTATCTGCTTAGTGCCTGTACTGTGTATCCTTCATGATCCTATTGGGGTCACCTATGGCCACCTTAGAAGGAGTCAGGAATTGGGGTTCCATGCTGGCCTTTTTGTTCGAGATAACACTAACAAACAAGTCCTGAAATCAAGACAGGGAACAGAACTGAGAGAACAATTCTAACCTTTGCTCACCTCCACTAGGAGACACCCTGAGAGAATTAAATAATATTCAGTGCAGAGTGCATTACAAACCACCATCAGAATGCAAACCAACATTGTCCAGATGTAATAAAGATTTTTTTTAAGTCTATCTTCCAAGAAGAGAAAGAAGCAAAGACAAAAAATAACAAAGGTTGGCAAGGATGTGGAGAAAAAAGAACCCTAGTACATTTTTGGTGGGAATGTAACCTGTTGCATTGACTATGAAAAAACAGTATAGAGGTTCCTCAAAATAGTAAAAGAAGAGTTACTATATGATCCAGCAATCCCACTTCTGGGCATATATCCAAAGAAAACAAAACATTCAAAAACATACTTGAACCCCAGTGTCCACAGCAATGTTAGTTACGATACCCAAGATATAAAAATAGCCTAAGTGTCCATCAACAGATGAACAGATAAAGAAGATGTGGTATGTGTGTGTGTATGTGTATATATATATATACACACACTATATACATATATAATTTATATATATATACACTGTATATAATGATATATACATATTATGTGTACATATTGTGTATATATATAAGTTGTGTATTTATATGTATATATTGCATATATATATACACACAAAGCAATATTACTCAGCCATAAAAAAGAATAAATGAAATTTTGCCATTTGCTATCAAATGGATGGAACTGGAGGGTATTATGCTTAGTGAAGGGCTTCTGCTTTGGCTCAGCTTCGAACAAATTCTTCTGCAATGCGGGAGACCTGAGTTCGGTCCCTGGATTGGGAAGATCCCCTGGAGAGGGGAAAGGCTACCCATTCCAGTATTCTGGCCTGGAGAATTCCATGTACTGTATAGTCCATGGGGTTGCGAAGAGTCAGACACAACTGAGCAACTTTCACTTACACACACTCATGCTTAGTGAAACTGGCCAGATGGAGAAAGACAAATACTGTATGTTTTCACCTATATATGAAATCTAACAAACAAAACAAATGTATATAATAAAACAGAAACAGATTCACAGATACAAACAACAAAATAGTCATCAGTGGGGAGATGGAAGGGCTAAGGGGCAAAAGAGGAATATGGGATAAGAGGGACAAACTGCTAGGTATAAAATAAATAAGATACAAGTATGTAATGTAGAGCACAGGGAATTCAGCTAATACTTTATAATTAACTTTATACGGAGCATAATCTGTAAAAATACTAAATCACTCTTGTACTCCTGAAAGTAATATCATGTTGTAAGTTAACTATACTTCAATGTAAAAAAAAATAAAGAAGCAGATATATTCCCCTCTCCCCATCTTGTCTTATTTTGAAGCATCACAGGCCTAGACTGTGAGTGATTTGAGTTGCTCAGACTTGTAAAAGGATTCAAAATAGGAAGGATGCTTAGTAGTTCAGTTCAGTTCAGTTCAGTCACTCAGTCATGTCCAACTCTTTGCAACCCCATGAACCTCAGCACGCCAGGCCTCCCTGTCCATCAACAATTCCGGAAGTTCACCCAAACCCATGTCCATTAAGTCGATGATGCCATCCAACCATCTCATCCTCCGTCATCCCCTTCTCTTCCTGCCCTCAATCTTTCCCAGCATCAGGGTCTTTTCCAATGGGTCAGCTCTTCGCATCAGGTGGCAAAAGTATTGGAGTTTCAGCTTCAACATCAGTCCTTCCAATGAACACCCAGCACTGATCTCCTTTAGGATGGACTGGTTGGATCTCCTTGCAGTCCAAGGGACTCTCAAGAGTCTTCTCCAACACCACAGTTCAAAAGCATCAATTCTTTGGGGTTCAGTTTTCTTTATAGTCCAACTCTCACATCCATACATGACCACTGGAAAAACCATAGCCTTGACCAGACGGACCTTTGTTGACAAAGTAATGTCTCTGCTTTTTAATATGCCATCTAGGTTGGTAATAACTTTCCTTCCAAAGAGTTCAGTTCAGTCNAGTTTCTATTCTCCCTGAGCAACTTGACTTTGCTTCTTCTGAATTCCTTGCCTTTTAAGAATCTACACAGTGAAAACAATAGTTACAGTAATAAGCCACTGATTGAACAAACACACTGCAGAGCAAACCTCGGCACAAATGAGCAGATACAGAAGTGATACTAGAAAGTAAAGTGAATAGACTCTGATACACAAAGTAGTGCAAATTCATAGCCCAACATCAGCGAAATGCACAAATCATCCCTGCCCTGGAGATTTATTGGAAAGAAGTAATTCAAAGGAAGAAAAAAAGTGCGTAGATGCTCTCCTGCAAAATGATATGTGATAGCAGAAAATTGAGACGGTGAGTGAGGCAAAGCTGAGTAAATTCTAGGCTATTAACAATGATCATTATGAAATCTGAGTCCCAGCATGAAAATGTTATGGATACTTTTTAAATTAAAAATAATAATCGCATAGGTAATATGATTACAAATATGTAGAAAAATTCTGTTTGCCTAAGGACAATGGAGGGGAAGACAACGGCACCCCACCCCAGTACTCTTGCCTGGAAAATCCAATGGACGGAGTAGCCTGGTGGGCTGCAGTCCATGGGGTCTCTAACAGTTGGACAGACTGAGCGACTTCACTTTCACTTTTCTCTTTCATGCATTGGAGAAGGAAATGGCAACCCACTCCAGTGTTCTTGCCTGGAGAATCCCAGGGACGGGGGAGCCCGGTGGGCTGCCGTCTATGGGGTCACACAGAGTCGGACACGACTGAAGTGACTTAGCAGCAGCAGCAGCAGCAAGGACAATGGAATCACCAGTAATGTTTCTAAACACTGTTAGTGGTTACAGTCTTGTCTTTACAATAAAAAAGATTCAGACAAAAACAGGATGAGTCCTTGCCTGACGACTGTCATCTAACGAGAAAGTCCCCTTTACAGCGACAATGACAGGCATTTAAATGTGAGCACAAATGCCAGGTTCCCTTCTCTTATTCTGGTTTACTTATGAATGTTGACCTTTCTAGGAGTTAAAATTAATCTAATCAACCAATGATAGATTTCAAATGGCTGCCAACTGTCTCTTTCTGTCGGTTTATTTGCTGAGTCCTGTCTGACTCTTTGTGATCCTGTCCATGGGATTTTTCAGGCAAGAATACTAGAGTGGGTTGCCATTTCCTCCTCCAGGGGATCTTCCCAACCCAACTCATGTCTCCTGTGTCTCTTGGATTGCAGATGGATTTTTTTTACCCGCTGAGCCACCAGGGAAGCCTGGTTGCCGACTAGTAGTCAGTAAAACTGAAAGGGGTCAAGACACGGGATTTGAGTGCGCAGACCGAGCAGGGGGAGCAGCGCCAGGACAGGACGATGCTTGGCTAAGTAGGTGCGCAGTTTCCTGATGTCTAAGGGTGGGGTGTTTGTGCTCCTGGCTTCTCAGTACAGAGACAGATGCTAGAGGAACTGAAACTTTCTTATTTAAATTCAGAAAACGCCCAAGGTTCTGCAGCCCCTCCTGACTCTTGCCCAGCCCCCAGTCTCCGCATGTGTGCTCTGGACACAACGTGAGCCACAGAACAACCTCACAGATACTGTCCTGCCTCTGTCTCTACCAACAGCCCTGGGAAGAAGTGAAAGGGTTTGTTTTATTTGTATAGACTTTTTTGTTTACTGTAGCAGAATATAGGTAACACAAAATGTATCACTTTAGCCATTTGGAAATATGCAATTCTGTGACATCACCACCACCATCCATCTCCAGAACTTTTCAGCATCCTCAACTCAACTCTGTACCCATTAGATCACAACGCCATGCCCCTCCCCCCCAGACCCTGGCAGCCACTGTTCCTTCTCCTTTCTGTCCCTATGACTTGACCTGCTCTGGGGACCTCACGGAAGCAGCGTCATGCAGTGTTTGTCCTTCCGTGTCTGGCTTATTGCCTTGAGCATAATGTCCTCAGAGTTCATCCATGTTCTAGTGTGTGTCAGAATCCCCTGCCTTTTTAAAGCTGAATAATATTCCGTTGTATATGTCCACCATGAGACTGGGCTTCCCTGGTGGCTCAGTGGTAAAGAATCTGCCTGCGATGCAGGAGACATAGGAGACGCAGGAGACACAGGTTTGATCCCTGGGTCAGGAAGATCCCCTGGGGGAGGACATGGCAACCCACTCCAGTATTCTTGCTGGGAAAATCCCACCGACAGAGGAGCCTGGTGGGCCACAAAGAGTCAGACATGACTGAAGTGATCGACCACAGCCCAGCACCATGAGATAAAGTGTTGTAAGGGACTATAGCCCACCTCTTTGGGGATTATCATTCTTACTGACCCAGCCCTGATCTCAAGCTCCATTCTGAGCAATGGGATTCCATCTTATTCTCGCTGGTTCATCCTTCAATTCCCCTCCTCCTCTAGAAGTTCTTTATTCAGGAACTTGCCTGTGCGTCCTCTTTCTTCCCAGGATCGGGAAGATTCATTCCTTCTACCCCAGGACAGTGGGTGGAGCCAGCTACCGGTTGCTCACTGAACACCAGTTCAGCCCACCTGTCAGAGCACCAATGACTCACCCACATCCAAGAAGGCAGCTACCTGCCAAAGAGTACCTTGCCTCCTCAGTCTAACCTGCGGATCCCTCTCTCTGCTCCTGTGCTGGGGAAGGTGTTGACCAAAAGATGCACCTTCCCAGGGTGTCTACAGCAAGGCCAGCCTCCCGTCTTCGCTGTAGCTTTCTTCCCTTCTATTGCCGGTCACCAGATTTTTCTCTGCAACTTCCCTAACTCTGTCTGAGCCCTAGAACTTGAGACCCACAGCCCAGAGCCTGAGCATAGGTCCAGCCACACTTACAGCCAGAGCGAGTTCCTCCCTTGAGTGATGACACCCGTGAACTTGGTCAGTCGTCTGGCGTCCACTTCAATCCACTGGTGGAGGTCATTCCTCCCTGCGCACCATGCCCCGTCATAAAAGTCATTTTCATTAATGCCCGCCTGAAAAGAAAGAGAGGGGTGTTCTTCAATACTGCATATAAAACAGGCAACCAACACGGACCTACTGTGTAGCAGAGGGGACTATGCTCAGTATCTTGCAATAATCTATAAGGGAGAAGAAGAATCTGAAAAAGCTATATCTGAAAAGATGGAGCTGAATCACTTTGCTGTACACCTGAAACGAATACAACATTGTCAGTCAACATACTTTAAAAATGGAGAGGGACATGGCAATGCACTCCAGCATTCTTGCCAGGAGGAATCTCAAGGACAGAGGAGCCTGGCGGGCTACAGTCGTAAACAGACAGAATAGGGCCATAGTCAGACACGACTGAGTGACTGAACACACACACAGATACTTTAAAAAAAAAAAGAAAAGGAAGGGCGTTCTCCAGAAAGACCCAGAATATACTCGAAGAAAATGTAGACAAGTTTTTTTGTGACATTTCTAAGAAGGTGGGTGGGAGGGAGAGAAGAGAATAAGGAAGTAGATAAAGGAAAATGTCACTGTGCCCTGAACTCTTAATTCCAAATTATAAAAATGAGCTGCTTATTATTAACAAGTTGGAAATATTTCAATATGATAAGTCCTCCTCTTGCCCAGTGTGAAAGATGAAATTTAATGAGCTCTCCCGTTACTCATTCATCCAATAGACACAGACTGTCTCCTACGTACCAGCCCACACACGCCAGGTGCTGGGAGCACAGAGGTGAATCGTTCCCTCCTGGAACCTCAAGATCCAGGCAGGAAGAAAGACATGAAAATAGATAAGTGAGAACACAATAGGGCAGGTGTTATTTCAGGAGTAGGAACAAACTGCTTTGAGAGTTTTCAAGGACAGCACAGCTATCTTGAGCTGGGGGAGATGATGGACAGAAAGCCGCCAGGCAGAGAAGATATTTGAACCAGATGGTAAAGGTTAGGTTTAACTAGTAGAATTTACTTATTAGCATTTAAGCCATTTGATGGGTCTGAGTATNGGAACAAACTGCTTTGAGAGTTTTCAAGGACAGCACAGCTATCTTGAGCTGGGGGAGATGATGGACAGAAAGCCACCAGGCAGAGAAGATATTTGAACCAGATGGTAAAGGTTAGGTTTATCTAGTAGAATTTACTTATTAGCATTTAAGCCATTTGATGGGTCTGAGTATCAGTTGCCTTTGCCACCAGGGATTCTCCTGATCTGAATTTACAATGTGGATGAACTTCTGCTCTAGAATTTTCTGTATATCATCACCATTTGAAGAGACAACTCCCTGATGTTTAAAAAAAAAAAAGACAAAGGAGTCAGGGGAAATTTACTAAGACCCTTTCTGCATTAATCTCATTTTCCCATGCCTATTTCACAGGTACATAATCATATGAGAAAAAGTCTGAATGATACTCAAGAGATGAAAATGACAGGCCAGTCCATCTTCCCTATCTCAGCGCTTTTCAGCTCAAACTCTGCGTCAGCCTTATTTTAATGGCCAACAGTCATGTGGAACCCAGAGCCCAGCTACAGCAGAGGAACAGCTTGGCCAGGGGTCCTACTGACAGAACCCACCCAGCACTGCACTGGCTAATTTAAGCCTTGTATCAGGACCAACACAGGGTATGCATCCCAGTCCACTCCTGGAACAGTCCCGAAAGAGCTCAGAGAGCAAACGTAGGAGCTAATGTACCGTGGTCCTCTACTCCCGCCTGGGAAAGTCCACGAACAGAGGAGCCTGGCAGGCTGTATTCATGGGGCCAAAGAGAGCCAGACACCACCGAGCGGCTGAGCACCAGATGCTCTCCTAAGAGCACATCCACGGCAAGTGAAGGTGAATAAAATGGCCATTAGCCAACATTCTCCGGAAGCCCACGCTCTCAGTTAAGCGGCACCTCTGTNCTATTATATCCACCAATTTGCCAGCAGAATAAAGGAACAGGGAAGGAAGGCAGAAGTTGTTCCTGGGGATAAAAACTCCATTGGTCCGGGTGTCACCATTGCAGTTGCTCTAGAAAAATATTTCTAAGAGCCACAAGTTCTCTGATTGAATGGAATATAGGCACTTTTCCTTGGTATTTTCTATTGATCAAAGCCTTAAAATGTCATGACACAAAAGGGACTGATACAGAAGTTTTCTCTTAATTATGACAGTGGCAATTAAGCATTACATCAGCAGACAAAATTATATTATGAAGATTTTATGAATAAGCAGCCAAGAGACCTGGTGGACCTGATCAACAGTCATGATTCTAATCAAAACTTTCCTTATAAATTAATAACACACAATTACCAACTGGTACTTTATGAAAACCCTGCTATAGCTTTGAAACATGAATTATCTCACAGTGAGTTAACTTCTTGACTTCACGAGTACCAGTTTGGACAATTATTGGTCAAAGTCACAGTTCATTATGAGAATCAGCAGTAGATCTAAAGGATGAAGCAGTATTGAATTATAGTGAAAAGTTCTCCACCGTTTATAACCTTCACCAAGTTGAAAAGTAATTAGGAGATGGACAACACATTCTATCTTCCATCTGAGATATAGTTGCAGAAGTTATTAAGCAATCTAAAGAGTATGCCTAATATAGAAACTCTTGAAATCAGGCTGTGCTGTAAGGATAGTTTCCCATGGTTTCTTACAATAAGAAGTGAAGGGAGCTGTTCATCTAAGGAAAGGCTGATGTTTCAAACCAGACTTTCTTGGTATCACAGAATGTTATGTTAATGCCAGTCCTGTGAGAAATGCATATCTGTTTATAGGACCCACTCCAAAATAAAGTCTCAAGTATAGAAAATAAACATTGTTACTGAGTCACTGTTTATGTATCATTACTAACAGAAAATCCATTAAATGGTACTGACTGTCCTAAACTTTAATTTGAGCCACAAATATTCTCAGTGTATTGCCATGTTGCTGAAAAGACATGTGCTCTACACATTTTTACCTCATCTGCCTTTCAGCATCTAAGAATTGCAACTCAGTGGTGATTAAGAACAGGATTTCAACCAAGACAAGGTCAGGTGAGTGTCTTGGATGATACAGAGCATATGGAACTGGCTAAGCAATCAGCTTTGTTTATGCCAAGGGCTTTATATTCCTACACTAAAATGGTTTAAAAGCCTGTGTAAGCAATTGACATTTATTGATTCCAATGTATTTTTGGCTCCTTGGAAAGTATCCAATGTGTACATTTTCACGATTTGGAATTCCTCCTCAGACATCTATTCTTTACCAGAACACACCATCTTGTACCCCAACAGCTCCTTCTAATGTTCTCCATGTCATATTCATGACTGGCCTCCAGTGCTAAAATGTTAAAAGTATATTCCTTTGGGTAGATTTTTGCCATTAAGAGGCTCACTCATGTTCTAGTCCTTCAATCTCTTCCCTTCTCAATGTCAGGATTTACTAAAATACTTCAGCTTTGCTCTATAAATCACGACTGGTATAGCAATTTTTAAAATAATGTGACTATTTACTTTAAAAGAATATCATTTGAAAATTCAGAGAAATGAAGTCCACATACCACAATAGCCAACACTGGTAAATGCAGATATTAAAGACATGAAAAGAATAGTAGCAAAGCATAAAAAAGGGCCCCAAGGCCAACATGGGCAATAGTAAACTTTTTAAAATAAAATTCCTTTTTTTATTTTAATTTTATTGGGATAGGATTGTTTTACAGTGTTGTGTTAGTTTCAGGTGTACAGCAAAGTGATTCAATTATACATGTACATATATTCATATATACAAATATGTGAAACTGAATTATTTTGCTATACACATGAAACTAACACAGTATTATAAGTCAACTATATGTCAGTTAAAAAAAGAAATGGCCATTGTCATGTTTATCGATCACAAATTAATATCTCACTGTCTCCTAATCTTCATAAAGATTTCTTACATTCTTAGTAATTTATACTGTATAAACTCCAAACACTCACTATCTTTTTTTCTTTTTTAAAATGGTTTATATTTAAAGATTGCTCATTGTAAATTTTTAATAAAGAGACTAAAAATCAAAATTTTCCCGGTATCATAGGTCTTAAAACCTTATACATAGCACCACGTTAGTTAAGGTGTTGGGTTGTTAAATCTCAGTTGAATCTGAATTAAAAAGCAGCTCCATCAAGGTTTATGTTTAAACATAGGCTGTACCAGTCAGTTCATCCTGACTCTTCTATCAGGTGGTCTCTAGGAGTTACTCAGGCATGCACAACAGAGAGCTGCAACTTGACAAGCTTGCCCAAATGTCTTACCCAAATCCTGCTAACCATAATCCATGTATTTTTACTGGAAGTTCTGGTGAAATTCAGTGGATATGCTTCATCAGCAAAAGCTAAAATGTAATCATGTAAAACATAAATATTTGGCAGCCTTGTTTAGTAGGAAAATTCCATTCTCTGGGTTCATTTGCAGCTTTAAGCCTCTCCCA
>SJYX01015489.1:332517-375546 GCA_006410675.1 Oreotragus oreotragus | reverse complement strand
TCACTTTCTGCCATAAGGGTGGTGTCATCTGCATATCTGAGGTTATTGATATTTCTCCTAGCAATTTTGATTCCAGCTTGTGCTTTTTCCAGCCCAACGTTTCTCATGATGTACTCTGCATATAAGTTAAATAAGCAGGGTGACAATAGACAGCCTTGACGTACTCCTTTTTCTTTTTGGAACCAGTCTGTTGTTCTATGTCCAGTTCTAACTGTTGCTTGCAGATTAACAATGTTCAAGTAACAGATAAAGTAGAATATCAATAATAAGATATTGACTGGCTAAGAGTCTTGGCAAGGACTATAGAGAGCTAACATATGACGCATAAGGGAAAACTGTTCACTATTCCATTTGTAACACCTACATAGGTAATTTATTAAAGTAGAGGACTTCCATGAAAATTTTACACCCTTAAGAATAAAGATCCTAGCTCTCAACTTTTACCCTTTACCCTCTTCCACATGTCTTCCTCCACAGTGTTGATCCAAGAGTGCAGCTATACATATAAAATTACACCATACACCTACCCATCCTAATTTCCAAACCAACTGCAACCAGCACATTCTAAGAAACAATTTCAAACTCTGATTAGATTGAAAATTGCAAGAATAGCATCTATTCAGAAATATATTTTACTCTTTATTAGGAGTCCAACAAGGCTACATTCCCATAGAACTTATCACTTTGGATCTGTGGATTCATATAACTACTTTGTAGGGTCATTGTAAGAATGAGTGCTAGTTATTATTTTCACTTTTATATATCCCTCTGTCAAGTATTTTAATCAGAACTCACAGTGTATACAACACAATGTAGGATATATTTGTTCATGGTTTTTTGAATGGACCAATCTGTAAATATATTCAAGGCAGTGGCTCAATTGTTAGGGGAACTAATTAAGCTTTGCTGTATTCCATTTGTACAGATTCAACCCCCAAATCCCCATTTAACCACGTGGTGTCTTACTGGAAACAAACAACGTTATCCAAGAGTATAAGCTAACCAATATAATCCCAAGGAAGTTAAACACACAGTCATACACATAAGACATATAAAGTTTCAGCAAATGCCAAGATTACTAAAAAACATTTTGGATACATTTCAAAGGAAGTTACAAGAACATCTCACCCATCAAAATCAAAACTCTTAGCTGTCACTGAAATTTCACAAGACAAATTGAAGCTGCCAAATTTTTCTCAATATCCCATTTACTTCAGGGAAGAATATAGTCTTTGCACTGCTTTCTAACCTAGTAACAACAAAAATATAGTTTGAAACTATAAAGTTAGATTCTTCTAAGGGTTTAATTGCTCAACATTATGATTTTCTAGATACTGCCATGTATTTTAACTGACGTTAACAACAGTTTTCTTCAAATTGATATTCACAATATAAAGCAGCAATTATAGCTAATATCCCATTTACTTCAGGGAAGAATATAGTCTTTGCACTGCTTTCTAACCTAGTAACAACAAAAATATAGTTTGAAACTATAAAGTTAGATTCTTCTAAGGGTTTAATTGCTCAACATTATGATTTTCTAGATACTGCCATGTATTTTAACTGACGTTAACAACAGTTTTCTTCAAATTGATATTCACAATATAAAGCAGCAATTATAGCTAGAGATATCATCTATTAAATCATACCCTGACAACGCCATTTGTTTTTTGTTTGCCATTATGGAAAATAACGTTTACTTGTTATATCTTTTTTTTTTAAACAAATATGATAATGAAAGATCAAATACATATCTCTATAGAATGTGACAATATAGAGGTGCATGTGCCTTTTGCATAGGCTTTTAACATTCAAAATCAGGAAACACTACTGTCTTCAGAGTCTGAATTTGATAACACTGTCATGTCGAATCAATGTCATTAACTTTTCAATGGAGTTTTGAGTGGCTACTATGTGTAAAGTTCTTTTGAACATTTTGCATGAGTTAAAAATATATAGCCCCATCTGCATTCTTCAGCACAATCTAGTAGAAGCTATAAGGCATAGGAAAACCACATTATGATTGATGCAAATAAATAACTGAAGATTTAAGTGACAAAGAACACTTTGCTGTGTAGCATGATTGTGAAAATTTTCAAACAGAAAAACTGAATCTTAATGAATGGGAAGGATTTCCATAAGAGTCTACAAATAAGAAGGAACTCCTGACAAATGGAATATTTTCAACCAATGCATAGAGAGAATAAACTACAAGAAGTGTTTGAGAAACAGCCAGAATTATGATTGGATTAGAAGGAAAGGAGAGCCAGCATCATAGGATGGAAAACCAAGAGAGAAGGCAAAAGACCAAGGGGTGGGTGAAGTAAAGAGAGGCAAAGATACATCTCCCACAGGGATCTTTCATTCTAACACCTGGCATTTTGTCTCTTGTTTTTCAAGAGAGCTTGGCCTCACTCGAAAAACAGGAAGTACCATCAATGAGCAATTCAGATTTTTAAAACACACTCACACAATATCTCTGTTACCATTGATTTCAGCCTTAAGATTGAGTAGGGCTTGTTAAATTTGACACAAATCAGCAGGCAGTTCTGAATTTCAGTTAAAAAAATCACATTTATTTACTATGCTGCTAAGTCACTTCAGTCGTGTCCGACTCTGTGCGACCCCAGAGATGGCAGCCCACCAGGCTCCCTCGTCCCTGGGATTCTCCAGGCAAGAGCACTGGAGTGGGTTGCCATTTCCTTCTCCAAAACATGAAAAGTGAAAAGGGAAAGTGAAGTCGCTCAGTCGTGTCCGACTCTTGGCGACCCCATGGACTGCAGCCTACCAGGCTCCTCCGTCCATGGGATCTTCCAGGAAGAGCACTGGAGTGGGTTGCCATGGCCTTCTCCTTATTTATTATAGGACATTTAAATCAGTATAATGAAGATGGCTTGTTTTAATGTTAACAGTCAACTCAATTTTCAAAAGAGAACCAAAAATTTTAAAATTGACAAAGCACTGTTACTTTTCCAACTAGGTTTAAATTTTGTCTCATTTCTTACCTTATCTTGTATTTTATTAGATATATTTCTATTAGATAGTTTGTATTCTTGTATTATAATCCCGTCTCCCTGACACCAAATTTGTTATTTAAAAATAGCCCTATGATCTCAAGAAGTTATGTAAGTTTTTTGAGCCTCAGCTTTCCTACTTAAAAAAATAAAGTTACACTATCTTAATGAACCATTCCATGCATCATTCCATGATTCTGAATTGCTAGGTTTTACCTTCCTTCTATGAAATATGACAGTCTCAGCTGCCCTTTTGAGTACCAGATTGCACCATTTATACTTTATGACAATTAAAGTAATGATCACAGACAAAATTCGCAAGTGCACATTTTGGTCTGAATACATTTCTCAAACCTCACCTTCTGGCTTGAGAGGACACACCAGCAGGCTCTTACCAGCCATTGAGCTTAGAAACATGTTCTGCCTGTGAGGATCCTAGGTTTTCACTTCACGATGGCTTTATCAGCTTCCGCAGCTGCTGGATAATGCAAGCTCCTAAGAGTCTCTGAGAGATGCTTAGACACCTGTCAAGCCAGGTGCACTGGGACAGCGATTGCCCAAGAAATATCTAGGCTGGCATAAAGCCAATTCCTTCTCTACCTGCCCACCACCCCTCCAAAAAAAAAAGCAATTGTGATCACAGTTAATTGAGAGCACCCTTTCTCATCTAGCCATTTTTACAGGCACTGAAAAGACAGAAAAGTGTGCTTTTTAAAAATCCAAAGCAAGGCTAAGTCATAATCCAGAAATGAAGCTTACTCAGCCTATTCTGAAATGTTACCTAGTTGTTAATCATTAATGAGATGCTAAATTTATGAAACCTTGAAGTAAAGGGAAGACTGAGATTTTGGCATCAAGTTTCATTTGAATCAACTTTCTGGAGGAAAAACAGCTCAGTAAGTTGGAGTGCAAGCTGTGGGGGCTACCCTGGGGCATCTGTGTTGTTCTGGAAAACCATACTATATCATCAGCATACATGTGCGCAAGGGAGAAAACACATTAGACTGTAAGATAATCGTCAAGCAGAGAAAATAAAATATGCCCTCAGGCATCCCATTTGTAATTCCCTTGAATCTATGCTCATGGGGCTTTCTTTCCTGTATAATTCTTCAAGTTAATGCAAAGCACTTTATGCAGTCTCTACAAGGCCCCACATTTTTGAAGTTTTGCAGGGGTAATTTATGGCCTGCTAAAGCAAATGCCTTAGAGAGGTCAATAAAAATGGCTCCTATCAGGCAGTCTTCATCTACTGCACTGGAGGTACCTTGGGTGTCACATTCTGGGTGATTGGTTTGCTGTGAAGCCTGACCAGAAAGGAGTCAGCAAATCCTTTGGCTATAGCTGTTTGAAATGTGTAGGTACATTTTTTTTTCCCAGAAATAGACCAAAATAGGCTTTTGCTGAAGCAAGTCTCTTAATTTCCCTTCTGTAGACATGAACTACCCTGGCACATCTCGCACACTAAATAAGAAAAGCCCTGAGATCAGAGGTGTTTACTTCAGCTGTTAAAGGAACTGCCAAATATAGAGATTTGGGTTCTTCCCTGAAATTGTGTCTCAACTCATTGTTCACCAGGATATAATTCCAAACCTTCCAAAGCATAAATTAATCTACCTACACCAAATATCTGCATTTTTGTCTCTTGTGTACATTTGTGAGCATGAGGTCAGGTCCCCAGCACTATCACCAAGAGGCATTGATGAAAGAAAGAACAGCAGTAATAATCTATGTCAGCAGATTTCTACTGTTATGAGTTTACAGTTAACTACGTAGATAAATAGAGGTAAAGATATAGAGTATACCACTTAAGCATTAATCTTAATTCTCTAAGAAAACTTTCCAGATGTTTCCAGAAATGATTCACTAGTTGTGTATGTGTTAGAAGAGTTGGCAGGTTTTAGTTTTCTGACAAGAAACACTATGTATACTAGTCAGGGTTCTTCAGAGAAACAGCCAATAAGAGAGAGAGGGGAGAGACAGAGGGAGATTTATTATGGAAACTGACTCATGTTGATTATGGAGGTTGAGATAAGCCAGGATGTGGCATCAGCAAGTTGAGGAACCAGAAAATCTAGATGCATAATTCATTCTGAGATGTAAGGTCTGAGAACCAGGGGCCTGCTGGTGTTAAGTCCTGAAGTCCAACAGCCTGAGAACCAAGAGTTTTGATGTCCAAAGGCAGGAGAATCTGAATGTCCCAGTTCATGAAGAGAGAGTAAAAATGTATCCTTCTATCTCCTACTTGTCTTATTCAAGATCTCAACAAATTGGATGGTGCCCACCCACAATGATGATGGCAGATCTCTTTTACTCAACTTATTGAGTCCTACTTGGTGGAAAAAGAAAGCAAAGATATGCATATTGAACATTAGGAGCACTCATTCACTACTGCTGGGAATGCAAGATGGTACAGCCACTTGGGGAGGTATTTGGGCATTTTCTTATGAAACTAAGCATAGTCTTGCCATACAATCAAGCAATCACATTACTAAATATTTACTCAATTCGTTTGAAAACTGATGTCCACACCAATGTGACATTGGTGTCAATTGGTGAAAACGTGTCATTTTCACTTAATGTGAAAGTTCATATCAGTTTTACTCAAATCACCCCAAATTAGAGCAGCCAAGTATGTTCATCAATACATGATTGGATAAACGTGATACTTTAATTGTGAATACAAAACACTATGCATTTGTCATAACCCATTTAACTGTACAGCATGAGGAATCAATTTTAATACATACAAATTTTAAAAGTTATTTCAGAGGTTAGGTAAATCCATCAATGGAATGCAGAAACTAAAAATACAATCTAATAGTATTAAAAATTTGCAACATCACTGAACAAGTTGGGAAATAGGGTATTAGCATAATTAACTAAGGAAATTAATAGTCTAAAAGACTAAAGGCTAAAGGAATGTACATAAGCTTTACACTTAGTTAATAAATTTGTCTTCCATAGGGTACAAGGTAACAATACAAAAATCTCTATACCTTCAGGGTTGAATTAAATTAAGTGAAGGGATCGCTTCTCATTGCTAGAGTGGAAATTTATAGATAAGCAACAGATGGAGGTTATAATGATCTAAGCAGTAATGGATTAGAGTTGAACAAATCAATCTGAAACCACATTTACTTTAGTAGTAAGATAGAAATATTTATAGATATTGGGTTAGAATAGGCATATATTTCCTTGCTCTGTCAGTGAAAGGATCCTGGAAGTATCAATAATTACATCCCAGAAACAAAGGGTATTCCTAGTGCCCATATATTTGCTTCTAGTATATTTTTGAATATGAGGAACTAGGATTCTTTAGATAAATGACTGATTCTAAAACCAGGTACAAGATATGAAGGATGATTATAATACCAAAAAGTAAGGAAGTGCTTAGAAGATTCCTACAATGACCGAGTTATATCAAAGGGATACAGGGCTCAACTAAAATAGCTTCCAACAACCAAATCTGAAAGAACTCAAGCCACAAAATATTAATAAATAAAGTAATATTGGATTATAACCAAAATATCAAAAACTTTTCCAAGAGTCCATACAGATATAAATGAATGAATAAGTGAAAACAGACAAATTTCCTAAGTATCTACAGAATAATCCAATGTGCAAGACATTCAATGAGTGGATTGCAAAAATAGTGCAATGGACTGAATTTGTCCCACCCAAAATATATATGTTGAAATCCTAACCATCATCGTAGGGGATTTGGAATGTAATTAGGTTATAAGGGTGAGCAGGATTAGTGTTTTCATAAAATGAACACCAGAGAACTCTCTCATCCTGCTTCCACTATGTGAGGAAGACACAGTGAGAAGATGGTCAATAGGCAAACAAGCTGTTTAGACATTTTTCCATGAATTATATATGAATGAATAAATATATGAAATATGTCAAATATCCTTAGTTACCAGAGAAAAAAAAACTATGATAACACTTCACATCCATTAAGATGTCTAATAACAAAAAGACAATAAAGATATGAAAAAACGAAAGCCCTCATGCATTGCTGGTTTGACTGTAAAATGGTTCAGCCATGTTGAAAAACAATTTAGCTGTTCCTCAAAATGTTAAATGTAGAGTTTCTATCTAAATCTGGTCATTTTATTCTTATGATTTATAATATAAAAACAAAATAATCATATTATATACTTCATTAGAATTTCAGTTTTCTTTAGTTTTTTTTTTTGTATTTATTTATTTTTTTACACAAACTCCCAAACATGAACCCCCCTCCCACCTCCCACCCATCATCCCTCCAGATCATCCCCATACACCAGCCCCAAGCATCCTGCATCCTGCATTGAACATAGACTGGCAATAAATGCATCATATTACACACTGGGAAGAAATTAAATCAACTTTAAGATTGATATAAGATCATCTTGAAACAAAGCTAGACACTATGAATATAAAAATGATTTTTTATATGGAAGAGAGAAATCAAATGATTTTGATTCAAAAGTTTTTTCTCCACTTCCACCAAGTATGAAATAAAGATGCTATTTACAAACCAACAAGAAAAGTGGAATATATATGTACCTGCTACTGTTCTTCTTCAGTTGCTAAGTCATATCTGACTCTTTGCAACCCTATGGACTGTAGTACACCAGGCTTCCCTGTCCTTCCCTAGCTCCCAGAGTTTGCTCAAACTCCTGTCCACTGAGTTAGTGATGCTATCCAACTGTATCATCTTCTCTTGCCCCCTTCTCCTTTTGACTTCCATCTTTCCTGAAATCAGGGTCTTTTCTAATGAGTCAACTCTTTGCATCAGGTGACCAAAGTATTGGCGCTTCAGCTTCAGCATTAGACCTTCCAATGAATATTCAGGGTTGATATTTTTGGATTAACTGGTACTCTGTATAAAATTTCAGATACATACTTTGAACTGCTGGTTGGACAGATTAATATGAGCATCAGATTTTACATATTCAAAAAAAGAATTCTTTATGAGATTTACTTCTCTTGTCATCCTATCTTAATTAAGAGCATAGAATTGATTCAACCCATAACCCATTTAAGTCACAGAGTTCTACTCATTCCTTGAACATCTCTTGATCACCTCTGCAGGCAAGAGACCAGGGCAGCAGCTATAGAGGAAAGATAAAGTCATTGGAATCTACATATGATAGGTATGTAGGAGTAGTTATTTTCTGTTTGTATACTTATCATTTTATTTCCATGCTCATGAAAGCCGTGAATATCTACAACTTAGACTTGGATTTTTAAATATCTGATTGGTTTTTGTTTCTCCTTTCCTCTTTACTGCATCAGGGGCTTCCCTTGTGGCTCACCTGGTAAAGAATCCACCTACAATGCAGGAGACCTGGGTTCAAAACCTGGGTTGGGAAGATCCCCTGAAGACAGGAAAGGCTACTCACTCCAGTATTCTGGCATAGAAAATTTCATGGACTGTGTAGTCCATGGGGTTGCAAAGCATCAGACATGACTGAGCAACTTTCACTGTCACTTCACTTTCACTACATCAATAAGTTTAAATACCCTTCACACTTCTACCAACTCTTCATGGTAAAAGTTTGATCTGAGTAGGTACAGCCCCAGGTACAGCTTATTTTGCTGGCAAGCATTTGTTTTAAAGATCTTACATGGAGTTTAATGTTTTTTTTTTTTTTTTCATGTTCTAAATTTCAGATGTTTCTTTTTTAAATTTTTATCCAAAATATCCTGAAAATAGCATATCACCTTCAATTTCCTTATTTCAGCTTTCCTCTTATTTTATGTATACTTTTATAATCCCTACAGAAGTTTAACTTTCTTGACATTAAAAATACTTTCAGGATATCCCTAATATTCATAATATCTTTTGGACATACATCTTACCCATAATTTAATTAATATTAACAGACCCAAGCACTTAAAATTTTTCATAAAAAAAAAAAGAAAAGAAAAAGGAGATGTGGTCATGATACAAGAAATATTATGTTCTCCAGAAAAGTAGACAAGTATTCTTCATCCTTGACAAGAATATAAATACTACTATATAATTTTTTTCTTCATTGGAGAAGTAATTAGAGAATTATAAATAAAACAATATTATTTTAAATAGACATGTATAATATTTTCAATGTAAATATCCAGTGAAGTAAACAAACATATTATTAAATTCACAGTGAAGTATACTCAAGAAAATAGTAAGTGAACCTTGAAAATATATCCAGAGCATTTACCATACCAAGGCAATGTTCCAGGTATCATTGAGATATAGACAGGATCCATCACTAGGACACCATAGAACATAAGAATTGAGCATGAAAATACTTAACCATTCAGAGCAACGGTAGGAAAGATGTCACTTGAAATGCATGATAAAGTTTGCTCTAAAAAATTATTGAAAGGAATTATTACTTCAGGCTAAGGTCATCCGGGAGAGTGTCAAGAATTTTAATTTGAGTCAGGGCTTCTGCAATACTGGATTTATTTTAAAAAAAAAAAAAAAAAGGAAACAAGGAAGTAGAAATTTTTTTAAATTATAATTAATTACAACTACTTAGCAACAGACAACAATGTAAGACGATAGTGGTAGAGATAGGGTGAATGATAAATTAGACATGAAAATATCTGGCTATACACTTTTAAACAACCAAAGTCATTCTTTGACGTGAATGGGTTATTAGGAAATTTAAAGCAAAAACGGACAGAAGAAAAAGCTAAAAAATAAAAAGTCTTCACTGTCATTATTAACTTCAACAATTTTCAGCAATTCTTCAACTCATTTCTTAGTTTTCATGAAATATTCACAAATTCAGTAGGATTGTGTTGCCCATGAAAATGGAGGCTACAGATGGGGAAAAAATGTAGGCCACTTCTCTAAATAGTCATTGAATCAATTGTTTCTCAACTGAGATTTTTTTTTCCATGTAATCTCAGAAATTTATTTCTGTACAATTGCATTAATAATTCTGCCTATCATTTCAGCAAGCAATCAACAGTTTTATTCTTGTTCATACTTCATTGTAGATAAAACACTAGAGCAGCAATTTTATTTTATAGTTTTACACATCTGAATGTTTCAAAGCTTACTTTTCCTTTGGCTATTCCTCTTGGACACTTGATCGACATCCTTTTCAAGAAAGGAACTTGTTTTCTCAAGTTTCAAATAATTGATATTTTGAATCACAGGATACCAGGATTCTCAAATACTTAGGTATTGGAAATTCAAATCTACACAAATCTGGTATTGACCTCTGTTGCAATCCCATAGTACAGAATGTTGGCTGAAACTCCCATAAGGACAATGCATTGATAATCTAAGCATAACTTTCTTTTTCCTCCATTTACTTTATTATTTTTCCAAAGAAATTTTAATAACATCTCTTTTGGAAAAAAAGTCATGACCAACCTAGATAGCATACTCAAAAGCAGAGACATTACTTTGCCAACTAAGGTCCCTCTAGTCAAGGCTATGGTTTTTTCTGTGGTCATGTATGGATATGAGAGTTGGACTATGAAGAAGGCTGAGCACCGAAGAATTGATGGTTTTGAACTGTGGTGTTGGAGAAGACTCTTGAGAGTCCCTTGGACTGCAAGGAGATCCAACCAGTCCATTCTGAAGGAGATCAGCCCTGGGATTTCTTTGGAAGGAATGATGCTAACACTGAAACTCCAGTACTTTGGCCACCTGATGCAAAGAGTTGACTCATTGGAAAAGACTCTGATGCTGGGAGGGATTGGGGGCAGGAGGAAAAAGGACGACAGAGGATGAGATGGCTGGATGGCATCACGGACTCGATGGATGTGAATCTGAGTGAACTCCGGGAGTTGGTGATGGACAGGGAGGCCTGGTGTGCTCCATTGATGGGGTCGCAAAGAGTCGGACACAACCTAGCGACTGAACTGAACTGAATTGAACACGTGTATTTTAACATTTCCCAATATATTTGTAGGTAAAGACATTGACTCTTGAACATGTGTTGCTTTCTATTAAAGAAGTAAATTATAAGCTTAAACTAATATGCGTAATTTCTTAGAACAAAATCTCTGTTATATATAAGTCATCATAAAGGGCTATACATCCTATTAAATTTAAAAATCAGTTCACTTTTGCTGAACTGATCAAATTTAAATGTCTTTATTTTAAAGTACTATCTATTACATTAAGTTCAAAATATACAATTAGATTGATCATAGTGAATGCCTCAGTACTAGTAATTAGCATTTGGATATGAATTAGTTTTGTTTTATTTTATCTTTATATACAATTTCCAAAATACTTCCATGAGATCTGCTTGTATTTTTGCATTTCTGTGGCACCTTCATCTAAAAGCATGCCATTGAAAAGTCATCATTTCTTATAACTTTGATTCTCCTTTACTACCAAAATTATAGAGTTTATAATGCCAGAGACATTTCTCTTAAAGTCCAGAATTATTTGACACACTTATTGTGAGACTTTTAATTTATTTGATTTTTTTTTACATGGAAAGTAAAGTTCAGATCTCCTTGGTGGCAGTGATGGTCTAGTCACTAAGTCGTATCTGACTTTTTCAACCTGACTGTAGCCCACCAGGCTCCTCTGTCCTCTGCCCATGGGATTCTCCAAGCAGGAATACTGGAGTGGGATGCCATTTCCTTCTCTAGGGGATCTTCCTGACCCAGGGTTCAAATCCATGTCTCTTGCATTGCAGGCAGTCTCCTGAATTGCAGGGGAATTCTTTACCAATTGAGCCACCAGGCAAGCCCTTCACATCTCCTTGGACCTATCTGAAAATGATCACGGTATGGACCTTGATGGTCTAGGTTTCAGTTCTTCACAAATGTGGTAACTCAGGCTTCTGTGGGCGTGTTCTTCTTCACAAATGTGGTAAGTCAAGCTTCTGTGGGTGTGTTTCATGGGACTCAATAAATACTTTAAAGCACATTTGTGCCAAGAGGCACTAGCAGAAAGGTGAATATACATAATAAAAAGAAAAAAATTTTAAATAACTCTCCAAATGAGTTCTTGTAAACTGTAAGTGATTAGAATCATTGTAAATGATTGGAATCATTGTAATAGTAAATTTACATTTTACAATGTACATTTAACATTGTACAGATTTTACAAATTACAAATTGAATGATTGTAATCATTGTAAATGATTATAATCATTGTACGTATAAATTTACAATTGACAATGTACATTTTACAATTCACAAATATACAATGTAAATGTAAATTTACATTGTAAATCACTATAAATAATTCCAGTGAAGTTTGTCAAGTATTAAGAAATTAATGATTTTTAAATGTTTCAAAACCAAAGCCTAGGAAATAAAACATTTACCAATACTTATCTGAATAATTAGGGGCTTCCCAGGTGGTGCAGTGGTAAAGAATCCACCTGCAATGCAAGAGATGCAGATTTGAAACCTGGATCAAGAAGGTCCACTGGAGAAGGAAATGGTAACCCACTCCAAAATTCTTGCCTCTAAAGTCCCACAGACAGAGGAGCCTGGTGGGCTACAGTCCTTGGAGTCACAAAGAGTTGGACAGGACTGAGCACATGATCACTTCTAAATAATTACATTTGGATACAGAGGGAATTTCATGGAAAAGAAATGTGTACCCCAGCCCCCCAAAAAAAGGAAAAAAAATACAGGAGTGGAAAGCAAAGCAATAATTGTCAGGGATCAGGAGTGGAATGAGGGGTTGACTACAAGAAGACAACATTGGGCAATTCTGGGGAAAACAACTATTCTGCATCATGACAGTGATGGATGTCTAACTAGATGTGTTTGTCAATCCCATAGGACTGTACCCCATAAGTTGTATGTTTTATGATATAAATGAAAATCGTAATGAGAAGTTTCTTAAAAGTAGAAGATCTAATGTTCTTTGTTAGTATCAGATACTATTACATGTGTCATTCTAATTTTTGTGTTTTGTTCATATTTTCACCCATCGTCTTAGGATACAACACCTTAATTTTGAGTGAAGACAGAAAGGCCTGAATATGAATATGAGTCAGTTGGATAAAAAAGCAAAACTACAATTTACAAAACCCTTCCTAATCATTCTTTTCAGGTACCTATCCATATATTAAATCTCCTGAATATAGTGCAATAAATAATTACATTATATTAAGTAAGCGACCTACTTGTTTATTGCTTTAACTCAACTTCAGGATAAAAAGTGACTGGGTATACTTTTTATAAAAGCAAAAACTGTTTCAGAACTCTTGTATATTTTTGGTTGGAGCATAAAATGGCACAATCATGTTGGACAATACTTTAACAGGTTTTTAAAGAGTCAAACAAATTATCTGTCATAAGACCAAGCAATTTTAGCCTTAAAATTTACCCCAGAAAAATAAAGTTCTCTGTCCATACTTAGATTTGTAAACCAATATTCATAGCATCTTTATTTGTAATAAAGAACAATCCAAATACCCACTGATAAAAGAATGATTAAACAAATTGTGGACTATCTATACAATAGAACACTACCCAGAAAAAAAAAAAAAAAAACAAACAGCCTACTGATACATTCTTCTAAAATTATGAATTCTAAAACCCTTGAGTTGAGTGAGAAGATTCAGATGTAAAGGAGTACATACTGCATAATTAAATGAAAACCCAGAACATGCATACTAATCTATAGTGACAGAAGCAGGTAAGTAGTTGTCTAGGGACTGGAAGTGGGGAGATGGGCATTAAAATGGCAGATGTATTTGGGATGGAGATGTTCTAAATATTGATTTGAGTCATGGTTACAAAAAAGTATATTTTATTGGTCAAAATTCATTGAACTTGATATTTTAAATGGGATCATCTTAGTGTATATAAGCCATATTTCAACAGAGTTAGTTTCAAAGGTTCAAAAATTATATCTTGCAACTAGATCTTTGTTTCTAAATACCATTTTCCAATAAAAAGAAATCAACTCTTATGAAAAATGGCTGGTTTCAGGTTTGGGAACATTTTATAGTACCAGAAACTAAGAAAGTTCTAAAATGAAAGAAAGGAAAAAAGAAGCATTAAGAAGACCTGAAAGAACTCACCACAATGATCAAAGTTTAAATCTGAACAACAAAATAGGTACCTACAGTGTTGACTATGGGAGAAGGCAATGGCACCCCACTCCAGTACTCTTGCCTGGAAAATCCCGTGGATGGAGGAGCCTGGTAGGCTGCAGTCCATGGGGTCGCAAAGAGTCTGACACGACTGAGTGACTTCATTTTCACTTTTCACTTTCACGCATTGGAGAAGGAAATGGCAACCCACTCCAGTTTTCTTGCCTGGAGAATCCCAGGGATAGAGGAGCCTAGTGGGCTGCCATCTATGGGGTCGCACAGAGTCGGACACGAATGAGGTGACTTGGCAGCGGCAGCAGTATTGACTATAATGCAAAAAGTTTCTTAAGAATGAGCCCATTTTGATATAAATGACTAATCAAAAAAAAATAGAAGATACATGGCAACTTTTCCCTGCAGAAGAATTCCAATTAATAAATATAGAAGAAATGAGGAAAATAGAAAATATCCATTGGAATACCACAGTAATATTGTTGCCAACACTATATACTGATAAATGCTGAACAAGCTGGCAAAAGTTTAAGCAGAAATAAGGAATTAACATAGTCTCAAAGTAACTCTCTCAATATATTTAGTAGTTATAAAGGGAAAATTGATAAACTTGTGGCATAAAATCCTGGCAGACACCCTCTTAGCCAAAGGATGAAATATAGTATCATGAGTATGAAGACATTTTAACATCAGATGTCTTCTGATATGATGCATCAAGAAAGACACCTCGCCCCTGTAATGTCTTTCTTGATAATGCAGAATCTCAATCTAACTATAAGAAAACATTAAACTAGTCCAAATTAAGGAAGATTCTACAAAGAACTGACCAGTACTCTTCAAAACTGTTAAGGCGCACTGGGATGATCCAGAGAGATGGTATGGGGAGGGAAGAAGGAGGGGGGTTCAGGATTGGGAACACATGTACACCCGGGGCGGATTCATGTTGATGTATGGCAAAACCAATACAGTATTGTAAAGTAAAATAAAGTAAAATTTAAAAAAAAAACTGTAAAGGTCATGAAAGACAATAAAACCAAGGAAAAATCATAGATTTGAGGAGTAATGAGACAAGGCGACGAAAGTGTGAGATCCTGAATTGGATCCTGAAACCGCAAAAAAAGACAGTAGTAGAAAGACTGGTGAAATTTGAATAAGTGCTGTACTTCAGTCAATAGTATTGTGCCAAGGTTAATTTTTTATTTTGATCATTTTTTATTGTTATGGTAAGATGTTAACATAGGGACAGGCTGGGTAAAAGTATATGAGAATTCTCTGTATTATTTTTATAATTTCTCTGAAAGACTAAAATTACCTTAAAATATTTATTATTAAAAAGCTTCATATATTATTGGTGACATTTCATGTTTCTAAAAATATATAGAAATCTAGAGCAACTATTCAGTGAATTAGCTTTTCATTTTTGAATCAAATTTATCAGTTTGATTGTCTTACTCTGTCCTAAATACAAGGCTAGTTTCCCATAGATAAGAAAAAAAAATTTCCAAGTTAAAGATTCTAATATTTTCCATTTATTCAAAATTTAACATCTATAAAAATATACTGTGTACATAGATAAGCTAACAAAATATTAGCAAGTATTATAGGACTTGATGAGTCTCCTGGATATCATTCAGAAGTCATCATAAAAATATTTTTCTTAAAAATTTTTCCTTTAAGTTGCTTTAAGAAAACTGGCTTTAAACGTTACATAAAATTAAGTTATTAACATTATCATTTTATTCCAAACAAATGCCTGGCCATATTATTGGTAAAATAATGTGCAATCATATTTGCATGAATTTATACCACTTGAATGGAGAAGGCAATGGCATCCCACTCCAGTACTCTTGCCTGGAAAGTCCCATGGATGGAGGAGCCTGGTAGGCTGCAGCCCATGGGGTCACTAAGAGTCAGACACGACTGAGAGACTTCACTTTCACTTTTCACTTTCATGCATTGGAGAAGGAAATAGCAACCCGCTCCAGTGTTATTGCCTGGAGAATCCCAGGGACTGTGGAGCCAGATGGGCTGCTGTCTATGGGGTCGCACAGAGTCAGACACGACTGAAGCGATTTAGCAGCAGCAGCAGCAGCAGCATGCCCTTTGAAAGACTTTCTGCTCTCCAGAAATTAATTTTTTAAAATACCCTTACATTGTATCTAGATTTGGTTAGAAAACATCAACTTAACATAAATAACCACAAATACAGAAGAAAAAAGTAGGACAAAGCTTGTCTGTTACTAGCTTGTCTTTAATCAATAAAGTTAAAAAGGCACAGAAACCTGATTGCCTGAGAGTTTTGGTTGTTGCTTTTAATTTTATTTATTTTTGGATATACTGGATCTTTGTTGCTGCATGGGCTTTTCCCTAGTTGCGGTGAGTGGGGGCTACTTTCAGTGCCCCGGCTTCTCCTGCTTTGGATCACGGGCTCTAGGGCATGAGGGCTTCAGTAGTTGTGGCTCCTGGGCTCAGTGGTTGTGACTCCCCAGCTCGAGTGCACAGGTTCAGTTGTAGGGTCAATAGTCATAAGCTTAGTTGCTCTGCAACATGTGGGATCTTCCCAGGTTAGGGATCAAACTGGTGCCTTCTGCATTTTTTATCACTAGACTGCCAGGAAAGCCCCTGATTTTTTGTTTTAGGTATTTTACTTTAAATTTTATCTAAGTGTGTTCTTGTATGCACTATATATGTAGGTTTTATTTTTCAACTGAATCTGACAGTCTCTGCCTTTCAATACAGAATTTCAAACTGTTTGCCTTTAATATAACAATTAATCTATTTCCTTCAAGTGATAAAATATTTTACACTTTTCTTGTTGTTCCTTCTTTCTGTGTTTCCCTTATTTTTATAATTGCTTCTTGAATGTGAATTTCCTTTCCAATGAAAGTGAAAGTTGCTCAGTCGTGTCTGACTCTTTGCGACCCCATGGACTATTTTCCAGGTCAGAATATTGGAGTGGGTAGCCTTTCCCTTCTCCAGGGGATCTTCCCAACCCAGGGATCGAACCCAGGTCTCCAAAATTGCAGGCAGATTCTTTACCAGCTGAGCCACCAGGCAAACCCTTTCCAATGAAACATGAATATAAAAAAGAGAAAAAAAGAAAATGAAGAACCACTTTACATCCATGCATCAGCTATTGTGTAACTTTATACTAAAAAATTCACATTAAACAGCCTTGAACTTTACCCTTTGATTTGATTTACTTTTGATCTATCCAAAAATAAAAGCAGCCTCATTACAGCATCCTATTACATTGCTCATTCTATTATTAAGCAAAATAAATAGCAGTCATTGTTAAATTATGTACCATGGAAAAGGTTGAACTCATTTGTAGTTTTGAGCAGAGGAAGAAAGATGCAACTATGTTGCTGTATAATGCCATCCACTTAAATATCTCTAAAGTTTCTTCCACAACTTAGAAGCAAATTGTCTAGGAAGCTGGCAACTCTGCCATTTTCCTGTAGTGGGTAATAAATTGGAACTACTGATTTCTCCCAATCTAACTACTCCCTGGCTTAGCGCATTGTATGCTGCTGATAATATCACAAAAGCCTGCTTATTTTAAGAGATACTTTTTAAAACTGCAAAGCTTGGCAGCTTCTTCAATATTGTAATTTGTGTTTGATAGTCAAATTTGACTAGAAAAAAACCCCGGTACTCCAAAGACAAATCTTCTGATAGTAATAAAGAGTGGGTATGAACTGGAATGTAGAAGAAACATGTTTTCTGTCTGAACTCCCCTTCACTTGGGTCTGGGTACAGGAAAATTACTCTATCCCAATCCCCAGGACACCTTCTGCTCCTAATGATCTCCTTCAAAAAAATCTGCTCTTGTCTATGAACTTTTCACATTTTATTATATAGGCTTCATACGCATTGTAGTGATTCAGGATCCACGTTATTGTGTTTTACTAAGTTACCTCTTATTAAATACCATGGAGATTCATGATCTCTGGGACTTTGTATCTCCCTTTAAAGGGTAAGTTAAAGAATCTTCATTTGCCCTAGGATAGGTTATGTCTTGTCAGGCAAGAGCTTTGTATTATAATTCCTGTTAGATTAAAGTTCAAATATCTGTAGAGGGGTATTTAAAGATGCTCGGTAGCCAGAGTTGGACCACAGTGGCCATTAATCCATTACCTCTCAGCTCTAAATCCACTCATCTAGACTGGGTTGTATTAGGCTGGTGCTAGGACTCTGCCGACTATATTTTTCTTTGGACTGCTCATTTTCCATCAGGTTCCTACAGCGTTCCTACAACCAAAGGCACTGGAGAGAAATGAGAAGGCAATAAGAGCATCTGACTACATCTTCCAGCTTCTTTTATACTTTCAGAACCAGTCTCACTGATTATCCTAGAACATAGCAACAGCAGCAAAGGCAACACCCTTTCTAAAAGGCCTGAATCCCAGCTTCGTTGAGCATTTCCCCCAGCTTCCAGGTTCTGTGCAATTTAATCTGTCCTCTGGGGTAATAGTTATTTCCTGCTATTAAGTCCACAGCAATTCCTTTTATTCTTCCAGCTTTCCATACCTATGCCTCTATAGTTCCTTTTATCAAAGATCTTTGTTGAAATGTCCAGTGCAGTTTTTATTTTCCTGTCAGAACCTGGCTGATGTAAAGGAGAGGCTAGACTTTAAATTGAGGTTGCAAAGAGATTATTGGTGGAAATAACAAGACAATGGTAGAATTTTTTGAAAGCAGAGCAGGAGGCATATAGTAATAATCATAATTTCAAAACAAGAGCTATTCTACTGTTACATGTCTACTGAAGGCTGACATTGGGCTAAGAGTTCTGTGTTTATTAAATCATCACAATAATGCTTCAAAGTAGAATCACTATCTCTACTTCTCAGGTGAGGAAACAGGGTCACAGATTTAAATAATTTGCATGAAATCACTAAGCGAGTAAGTGGAAGGGTTAACACTAAAGTCCACTTCTACCTGATTCCAAATTATGTCATTCTCCTTCCCAAGGAAGACACCATTAGAAGGACAGACAAAAGGGCTATATGCTTTGTAAATGATGCCATAGAACTAAATAGGAATAAAAGAAATGTTGATGAAAAGGTTTGCTTCTTTGGCGGTAAATATATATACCAAGTTTGGAGAAAGCAAGATGTACCAGTTGGAGATTGTGAGAATGGAAGTGTGAAAATTCAAGGAACACACTTGAAGTCAAAAGGGTATGTCCTATTTGGGGACATTTACTTGAATCAGTTTGAAGAAGTAATTTTTATTTTAATACTGACTACCTCAGGCAAATTCATTTCAAGTCCTATTTTCATGTTCTGCTACAAAAGATTGTAGAGAGAATTCATCTAATTTTTAAGGGATTTCTCCAATTACTTAGAGGCCAGGTTTTCTGTAGTTGGTCAAAAAAGCTTAATTAATTAACAGAGGAGGGACATGTCATTTCAAATCTAGGATCAGGGACTTGGAAGCCAGAGGCGGAACTGGGGCATCAATTCAGAACAGTAATGGCTACGGAAAATCCATTGCAGGACTACTGCAAAGCAAATGTATCAGGGCATTTTTCTGTAAAAGTAACAATGTTGACTGATATAAAGTAATAGTATTTGTGATATAACAGCATTTGGTAGTTCTGATGGCCAGGGGAGATCACAAGATATGATTAAAAAAAAAGAAAAGAAAAGAAAGTGAGCTATTTTAGAGTCTAAAGTCTAATCTGTCACATATCCTGCATTCTGACCGTTACTGACCTCTCCCCTAGGTATCTAATGCACCACAGGTTCATTTTAAGCAACCTCTGAATAGAATATTAAAAGAAATTCCCCACTCAATAAACATTTACTCATCATCAATGCCAAATCAAATTTTGTCTGTTTGATGAAACTGTTTTAGGAACTGTCAGGAAAAGTTCATTATTTCTGTGTTTCATGAACAATTTGTTAAAATCTCTTTAATTCTACTTACCATGTTGTACCTATTTAATTATTTCTAAGTCTTTCCCCAACTCTCCAGCTATGGACAGAAAACTTGCCTTATTCATTTTCTGAATCTATCTAAAATGATGTCTTGCAGAAGATAGTTGAAAAATAAAACAGAACTCTTCTCTCACAAATAAAATATTTGTTGAACAAATTAATTGCATGAAATAATAAGTTAATGAAATACACAAATGTAAGTTGATTATCTGACTAAAGAGAACAAACTATTGAACTGCTCGTTAAATATAAAGTCAGATACACAGTGGAATGAATATCACAAAACCCAGAAACAATTACTTTAAATGCCACAATTTTATAATTTTGAAATATAACCAATTAAAATAGTGCTATACATTAATGATTCCTGGTAAATTAAGCAATTTAGGTATTCAACACTGCTGTTTAATTACCTGTCTCCTTAAAGTGTTACCAATTATCTATCTCCTATATATGAAAAAATATGACTGTAAAGCGTCACTCCTTCTGGACAAAAAAAGTGAGCAGTGAATTAATGAAGAAGATAAAACTGCTTCCTTTTGGATGAGTAAATGGCTTCAGGAGCATCTAGAACACAAACTGAGAAATAAGTTGCTGTTACTGTTTAGCCACTAAGTCGTGTCCAACTCTTTGTGACCTCATGGACTGTATGTAGCCCACCAGGCTTCTCTGCCCATGGGATTTCCCAGACAAGAATACTGGAAACAAGTAATTTTAAGTAAAAAGGCCCTTGAACTAGTAACTTTCACAAATCAGCTCATCAAAAGGTAGACTATCATATTCTTTGGCAGGAGGTAAATGGTGGAGGAAACTAAAAAATAACTAAATGTAATTTATTTATATGATTTTTTGCTACAACTGAATATCCTTCCTTCCAAGTTTTCAATGATACTATAATTAGTCATCAAACAGAAATACTATTGTTCTGATTATTCCAGGTGACTAATGTATTTGAAATGAAGTCACTCAGTCATGTCCGACTCTTTGCGACCCCTTGGACAGTAGCCTACCAGGCTCCGCCATCCATGGGATTTTCCAGGCAAGAATACTGGAGTGGGCTGCCATTTCTTTCTCCAGGGGATCTTCCCAACCCGGGGATCGAACCTGGGTCTCCTGCACTGCAGGCAGCCACTTTACTGTCTGAGCCACCAGGGAAGCCCAATGTATCTGAATCATGAGATTTCTTCAGCAATGTTTACTTACTCAGCTACTCTTCTATTTTGTGAATGCTGGTCTTCTTCACACCTAGAATTTTTTTTTTTAAATTTTATTGGTGTACAGTTGATTTACAACGTTGTGTTAGTTTCAAGTGTACAACAATGTGAAATAGTTTCACATTGTACAGCAATGTGAAACATATATATATATATATATGTTAAGTAGCTTCAGACGTGTCCAACTCTGTGTGACCCCAGAGACTGCAGCCCACGAGGCTCTGCTGTCACTGGGATTCTCCAGGCAAGAACGCTGGAGTGGGTTGCCATTTCCTTCTCCAATGCATGAAAGTGAAAGGTGAAAGTGAAGTCGCTCAGTCCTGTCTGACTCGTGCAATCCAATGGACTGCAGCCTACCAGGCTCCTCTGCCCATGGGATTTTCCAGGCAAGAGTACTGGAGTGGGGTGCCATTGCCTTCTCCATATATATATATATATGTAAAATATATATATTTTTAAAAATATATATAAATATATATATATATGTAAAATATATATCTACTCTTTTTTAGATACTTTTCCCATGAAGGCCATTATAGAATACTGAGTATAAAGTTCACTGTGCTATATGGTAGTTCTTTATTTGTTATCTATAGTAATTGTTTATATCANATATATATATATATATGTAAAAAATATATATTTTTAAAAATATATATAAATATATATATATATGTAAAATATATATCTACTCTTTTTTAGATACTTTTCCCATGAAGGCCATTACAGAATACTGAGTATAAAGTTCACTGTGCTATATGGTAGTTCTTTATTTGTTATCTATAGTAATTGTTTATATCAGTTCCAGTCCCCCAATTTATCCTTCCCCCTGCCTTTCCCCCTTGGTAATCATAAATAAATTTGTTTTCTACATTTGTGTGTTACACTTTGTAAATATGTTCATTTACACCATTTTTTAAGATTCCATATATAAGTGATATCACGTGATATATGTCTTTCTGTGTTTGACTTACTTCACTCAGTATGACAATCTCCAGATCCATCCATGTTGCTGCAAATGACATTATTTTGTTCTTTTTTATGGCTAAGTAATATTCAATTGTATATATGTACCACATTTTCTTTACTCATCTTTCTGTTGATGGACATTTAGGTTGCTTCCATGTCCAAGCTATTGTAAATTGTTCTGCAGTGAACATCAGGGTGCATGAATCTTTTCAAATTATGGTTTTCTCAAGATATATTCCCAGGAGTGGGATTGCTGGGTCATATGGTAGTTCTATTTTTAGTTTTTCAAGGAATTCCAAAGTGGCAGTACCATTTTACATTCCCACCAATAGCAGAGGAGGGTTCCCTTTCCTCCACACCCTCTCCAGAAATTACTGTTGTAGATTTTTTTGATTATGGCCATTCTGACCTGTGTGAGGTCATAATTCATTGTAGTTTTGATTTGCATTTCTCCAATAATCAGTGATGTTAAGCATCTTTTCACATGCTTTTTAGTGATTTCTCCCTTTCTTAATAGCACAAACTGAGGAGTTGATTAAAGATTAAAATTGATCAAGGAAAAAGGTTTAATATATAGCTTTTTCATTGGAGATTATGTTTTATACTAACAATCCTTTCTTCCTTATCATCATCCTATACTGTATATCTTTTGGTTTCTGACTTGCCAATTGAAATATTTGGGGTATTAGATGTGTTCCTTTCATGACAATGATGTATAAATGAATAGATACATATTCTTTCTGAAAACTGGTTTATTTCCTGATGCTAGACTGGAACTATGAGTCTCAAATACAATTAAACTCTCCGCCTTCAAGCTTGACCAATGATTCATCTATTTATCAACATTTTGTTGAACATCTTAAAAGCTTACAAGCCAGTCCCTGCCAGAAGAAGCAACATATGTGCAAAAGGAGGCGTAAAGTAGCAGAAAGCATCAAATGTGGGCTGAGAACAATAAAGTTATCCAATTATTTAACCTCTCCATGGGTGTTTATTTCATCTTCTTTAGGCCACTAACACAACTTTATAGGGTGTGTCTGAGGGGTAAAGATGATGATTTTTTCATAGAAGATAATTTTTGTCCCTGTGCATTCAGCACAATCTGGTGCAAACTAATACAACTTATAAGCCCCATCATCTCCGAGTGATTTTAAAAGAACAAAAATTGAAAGCAAAGAAGCCGTAGACTGTTATACTTGCTAAGATAAACTATACTAAACAAACAAATCAGAACAGTGGCGATCAGGTCGGAGACTATGTGGCTAAGTGAAAAATATTGCCAAGGTTGAGTAGGTAGGCAGAACATCAGCCTTAGAAGAGGCTAAGATGATGATATGGATACATATAAGATAATACATAGGGGTAATACATGACTGAGACTTTACCTGGAATGTCAGGAAATATATCATGACATTCATTAGAACAGAGAATGGTCAGTTATAAAGCTATTATGGAAGTAAATATTGTTTGATTTTAGAGATGTTGAGTTTGGTATGCTGGATTAGTATCTTGGTGAAAATGTAAAGCAAATATCACAGTCTTCTGCATGTTGTAAACTTAGTTTGTAGTTGATGTATTGTAATTATCACTAATTAATTTTAAATTTTTTCTTAAATGCCTACTTTATTCCAGACATCATTTGAGGCCTTTGGGATACAGCAGTGTCCTTGTCCTCAAAAAGATTCATTCTAATAAAAACACGTTTAACTCTCTTCTAGAACCTGAAGAAGATAACTTCATTGTACAGAATTTCTCATTGTTATGGTAGCATGGTAATTGCATTGATACCTTTGCATTATCCAATATCTTAGCTCAAACTATTTTTACTTTTTTAATGTAATTTCATTTTATTGTGTCATACCATGAAAGAGCTTGTTGTTTAACCTTGAAATTTTCAAAATGAAAGAGTAATACAGATAAGATGCAGTACAGAAACTAAGGGAAAACAGTCTTACACATTCCACTGATTTTAAGCAATAATTTCCTGAGTTAAATCTGGAGCAGCACTTTGAAATTGTAGACATTAATAAAGCCCATTTCTTCCCCTTGCTAGCAATTTGGAGAGTGTACCTGTATTATTGCAAGCATAAATTCAGCTACAGAACCATGTAAACAGCTCTATTAATATTTATTGCCTTTTTTCTTTGTTTCATGAGGTTTCAGCAAAGGTCCTTATTTTGGTCATGGGAAAAAATATTTCAAGGCATATAATCCCGAGGTTGTTAAAAAGTAAATGATTATTCTTCCATAAAATGCATATATTTTTGTTGTTTTTTACTGGTTTTACTAATCATACCCAACAATTTCCACATTCCTTAACTCTTTTAGCTATACAGAACTCTTTAAACTGAGAATCAGTAATACTTCATTGCTGCAATTGTATAACAGAAATATTAAACTATAGTTTAGGACTAGCTTCTGACTAGATAAATGGTTTTGAACCAAGTCGTAAACTCCAGATGAGTGAGCAGTTGAGTTCACTAAAATATTTATGTCTGGCTTTAAACATTCCATAAAAATACCAACTTTGGTTCCCTGAACTCCTCTAACATTTTAAAGGTTTACATACCAGTTGCTTTGGAAGATTTTCAATAAACTTTTTTTATAACTACCTAAGTTGCTTATTTTACACACAAACCATGGGTCACAGTCACTCATATTGATATAACACTGCCTGGGCACTTACTAAGTTGCTTGTTGTGGGTTTAAATAATTAGAAGGGAGCCATTAGTGTAAACATTAAGATCAATACACACTGATTCAGATTGGTTGCCAATCTCATCATTTCTGAAGGACATTAAATGAGCTTGAGGGTGAATATGAATTTTAAATGCAGTACTTGGCACTCATAGGACAAACTTACGTTTTCAAAGGGCTTCATCATTTCTAACCATAGGACATTCTGTAACATTTAAAAAGAGCCAACAGTCAATGGAGGAGAAGAAGGTGGTGACAGAAGATGAGATAGTTGGATGGCAGCTCTGACACTATGGACATGGGTTTGAGTAAGCGCTGGGAGTTGGTGATGGACAGGGAAGCCTGGCGTGCTGCAGTCTATGGGGTCACAAACAATCAGACACAACTGAGCTACTGAACTGAACAGTCAACGGATATAACTAACTTCATTTTTATAAAAATGTGAGTGTCTTATTTACCACAGAATATTTTTACATTACTTATGGAAATAAATGTGTGGGACCTGTTATCTTGTTCTGAAAAGATGTCTTCTTGGATATGTTATTCATGTTATAATGTCTGCTTGTGCTCACCTGATATGTCCATTCAGCAGCTAGTGACTGTAAGACAAATGCATAAAATACACATAGGTAATATTAAGGTTTTCCTAAAACTTAAAGAACACAAGTTACAAACCATCAATGTATGTATATATTTGTTTAGTGCTAGTCACTCAGTCATGTTCGACTCTGCTATCCCATGGACTGTAGCCCACTGGGCTCCTCTGTCCAAGGAATTCTCCATGCAAGAATACTGGAGTGGGTTTGCCATTCCCTTCTCCAGGGGATCTTTCTAACACAGGGATCGAACCCAGGTCTCCTGCAATTGAAGGCAGATTCTTTACCATCCGAGCTACCAGGAAAGCCCATATTTGTTTAAGATTGATTCTTTTTTTTTTTTAATAATTTGCTGAAATTGTGAGGGCACGATTATGATAAACTAGATTCTGTATTTTAGATTCTGATCTGAAGACAGATCAGCAGCATGTGTCAGGCCTGGGTCCTGATGGCAATTATCAGAGAAGGCACAAGAGGAAGGGCTGGACACCTTAGCTCTAGTGCCAGCTTTGCCACTGAACTGCTGGATCACCTTGAACAATCTTTCCACAGTCAGGAGCATCAGTTTCCTTCTTAGAAAATATATGCTTCTCTATATCACTGTAAAAATGTGGCACTCAAATAGGATAATTTATATTAAAGTATTTTATATTTCAAGCACATGGGAAAAATCCAAGTTAGTAATACTAATGCTGTGTTGTTACCACATTTTTATGGATCACTGGAGAGTAATCATATGCCACATATTCCAGAAAGGACAGCCAAGGTCATCTCTATTCTATTCAGTTCATTGGGAATTGAATTTCCTCATCCACAGATCTGCTGCTATTTATCTTCTGTTCACACATTGCTGGTCTGTCTTTATAGTACTTGTCAGAGAGATGATAAGTGAGTTAACTTCGATGGTTCCAAAATAGTGATCCTACCCCAAAACTTCAGTTCTGAGAGTTGGGTGGTGCTCCCTGAGCTTCTCCCTGTAATATATTCCCCAGCATCCGATCAAGGAAATAACAAGTATACTTAAAAACTGAGATTTACAACCCAGCTGTGATTCACCATTTGTTTGTCTTTTTCTACTCTCCTCTACTGCTGATAGAAGTTCCTCTTTCATTGTCATTATTCTTTATATAGGTCTGTGCTTAAGTTAATCCTGAGGGAGAAGTTAAGGTATTCCTGAGGACATTCCACTCATTATTTGTCTTGCACCTTCTGCTTAAAATAAAAATAATTTCAATGGAATTTACCAACAGTATTAAATGACAGTTGGTTGACATTATATTTACTGACCATGTGGCTTTGCACAATTTTCTCTTTTTCATCATTTGGTTGAGAAAATAGATAATGAATTCCAACTCAAACATTAAGATCTTAGTGTTGCTTTTTTTTTTTTTTTAATTTTTCCCTGTTCAGGCTTCCTCTGAATGAGTTCACCAACTAATTGTTTAAGAAGTTAGAGAACATTTATATTAACAATTAATCAGATAATCTTTTGAATTACATTTTATTGTTTCATAACAGTGTGTCTCTTTTAACCTCTCTTTGTTTCCTGCCTCAAATTTCTTCCTACTAAACACTTTTCCTGAATCAAGAGCTTTTTAAATTGATTCCACTGATTCTATTATTATCATTTTCCTGAGGTCTTTTATTCAAGATGGCAATAACCATTTTACAAATTAATAAAAATAAGTAGTATATAAAGCATTTTCCCTTATTAGCAGTAAGATAATTTGGAAATGCTAACAGATGATAAAAGGCTGCTTTGCAAAGCATTAAACATATATCTATCTAAACATGTGGTCATATTCTTTATCTAAGCATATTATGTTTGCTACACATCCATTTCAAGAGAGAGCCAAAAACTATTCTTTCAATCTTTTTTGTGTTATAGCTATGAAACACTTAGTAGTTTTATAAGACTGTGTCATATAGGGGCTAAGTGGGATATAGCATAATTACAAAATATGATTTTTACCATTTGAGAGCATACAAGAGACATAGTGAACATATACAAACAGACATGTTTACTCATGTCAGCTGCAGGGACTATGCCTTTCTGTTCAATACTTCCTTACATGGGCCCTGACACATAGTAAATAGTAAGGATTTGAATGAGTAAATTATACAAATGTCATCACAAAAAGAGCATGGTTGATCGTGTGTGTTCTGCAAAGAAAGAAAAAAGGAGATAGCTGACTTGGAGTAAAAAATTTTACATGGAGAAGATAAGACACACAAACACTATTTGTTTTGGTGCAAAATGGGAAAATGCATTTCAAGTAGAAATTATTTCAGAATGATGGGAGACGAAGTATTTCTACTGCTGTTTATGTCAACAAGCAAAGTTACCACTATGCAGTCTTTTACCCTAACAAAATTCTGAAAATTCTCTTTTCTGACCCAATTGCCCTTATTTCCTATTTCCAGAACTTTCCAATGCATTGCCTGGAATTCACAGACAAATCCTTTCTATCATTATTATCTTGTCTGGATGTTCCCAGAAGGAAGGAAAGAATAGAGGAGGAAAGGAAGGAAAGAAAATATATCCTTAAGAGTCTCAAGCTCTATTGACTGGGCTAGCTGGGCAGTTTTTCTTAAAATATGTGCAATTCTATATCTAGTGATGTTAGCCACAAGTGTGGCATCAGAACAGAAAGAAATGTTATATTCACAAATGTGTAAGAACTGTCAAAAAAGATATGAGCTACACTGTGAAACAGATGTTATAATCCTATTTTGTTATGGTGATAAAATCACTATTCTTCCTTAAAATTTCCCTTAAAAATAAAACATTTCAAAGGAAAAAATGATGCAGGGTCTGCATTGTGCCACCTTGGTGAGAAATGAACCTAGCTGAATTCAAGTGTTTTGTGCCTAGACCCCCTGCACTGAGCCACATCTACCACACAAACCACTTTTTAAAATAATTGCTGTGCCTGTATGTTAAACACAGAATACTGTCACTGAGTCTTGCCTGGAATGATTTGCATGACATTTTGTTATGATCAAAATGGTATATTCGGTACAGAAGTATCCAGAGTCAATCAGGAGAGTCCTGTGTTTTGTTCGACAGTCCTTTTTGAAGCAGGAAGTGTTATCATCACAATAGGATATAATCCACAACATATTTATTCCTCTAGAAGTTACATGTTCAACAATAGCCAGAAGGAAAAAAATGTAAGGAAAATATTGCAGATATGATTGAATTGGTCCTTTTCTTGGTCTGAACATCAAAAGTAATAGAGTTTTTTTTTAAGTAATTTTATTATCCTACTGTTGTGTGAAATTTTATAAATCATAGTTATGTTGAATTGTTTCATAGTGCTTTTTGGGTCTACTATTCTACTTCCCTGTATATTTATTCTGTTAACTTTTGAGAGTTTGATATGGAAACTCCAACTAAAAACCTTAATTTATCTACATAAAAAAATGATTGTAATACAGTAGTTGAACTATAAAACTTGTTCTGTATTGTCCAAGTCTCCCAGAAAAGTGTTATCATAGTTTCATTATTTAAAAAATAAAGAAGCCAAAAAAGTAATTTAATGTATTTAAAATCAGTACCATCACAGAATAAAACATAGTGCCCATAAAAACTCAGTGATTATCCTTATCTCAATTTCCTTCCACAGTTGTGAAAAATAATATTCCTTTTAGCTAATCCATGACACAACCACAGCAGGATATCAAAGCCTGTAATTTTCATTTCTTCTGTCATAGCAGAACTTTAATAATGAAGTAAATAATAATTTTAAAATGTTGATATGCCTCTAATGTAAGTCATGGGTAGATGAACTTATTCTTCTCATTCACAGCAAAAACACTTTAAGTCTCCCGTGGAGAAAAATTGCAAATAATGTATGCAGATACTCAATCCTTAGAGAAAGAACATAACTCCCTACTCTAAACGTGGATGATGCATAATAACTGCCTTCCAATAGTACAATATGGAAAGAGGGGAGTAACCTTATAGTAGAGAAACTATTAAATGTGTCTAGCCAACTGATTAAGGTTGAAATCAATGGTCATATTGACAGGGGGTCACCTTGATGTGATGTGATAGGATGAGATGGCACTTCACCTTTGTAGCCTCCCTTTCAAAACCGTATACTCTAGTCCTATTTTGAGAAAAACATTAGAACATTTCTAATTGAGGGATATTCTACAAAATTCCCAACTAGTATCCTCAAAACTGTCAAGGTCATCAAAAGCAAAAAACATTCTGTAAAACTATTACAGCCAAGATGAGGTCAAGGAGACACAATGAATGAATGTAATATTGTACACTGAATCCTAAAATAGAAAATAATATGGCAAAACTGAAGAAAGTTGAATAAAATATAGACTTTAGTTAATGATAATGTATTAATATTTGTCTGTTAATTGTGATAAATGTATTATATTAATATAAGAATTAATAACAAGGAAAAATGGGTATGGAGTTTAAAGAACACTTGGTACTATTTTTGTAATAGTTCTATAAACCTAAAACTTTTCTAAACTTAAAAGATTATTTTAAAAATAGGTATAGATGATCCCAAGCCCAGAATTTTCTCTAGGGCTTTGTCATGTGCAGGAAGCAGGCAATCTGAGGGTAAGGAGGATTCACCAACTCTATTGGCCTTGGCCATCAGAGATCTTCTCTAAACTCCCTGAAACTTCTACTCCACTTTCACTGTCCTAAAGAGGCTCCCCAGGCAGCTCAGTGGTAAAAGAATCCACCTGCCAATGCAGGAGGTTTAGGAGGCTCAGGAGCTGCCTGTTCCATCCCTTGGTTAGGAAGATCCTCTGGAGGCACACATGGAAACCCACTCCGGTATTCTTGCCTGGAGAATCCCGTGGACAGAGGAGCCTNCACTTTCACTGTCCTAAAGAGGCTCCCCAGGCAGCTCAGTGGTAAAAGAATCCACCTGCCAATGCAGGAGGTTTAGGAGGCTCAGGAGCTGCCTGTTCCATCCCTTGGTTAGGAAGATCCTCTGGAGGCACACATGGAAACCCACTCCGGTATTCTTGCCTGGAGAATCCCGTGGACAGAGGAGCCTGGCGGGCTACAGTCCATAGGGTCACAAAGAGTTAGACATGCTTGAGTGACTGAGCACATTGCATGCACACTGTTCTAGAAATGAAGACACTGAACAAGTGTCTCTATAAGAAATCAAAAGCTCAATAAAAAATATTTTCTAACACTGATGGCACCTAGTTAGCATTAAGAAGAGCATAAAAGAGACATCCATTCCACTGGAACTCCCTTATAGAATGTACTTTACAATCTGACTTTCTCAACTATTTACAATCTTTTATGGATCCCCAGAGACTTACAGACCTGTCCTAATCTCCTAATTAGGAGGTCAGCCATGTGCTGCTTGATTTTATGAAGTGTCTCTCCGAGCAAGTGTTTAGTACCAAATGTTTCCCTTGGGGCTGTCTGCAAATAAATTTTAATGAACAAGATATTATCTGTAGTGTCCTATGAAGACCTGATGAGCACAGTTTGTTTAAGAAAAAGCACATTTTCACTAATATCCATTTGCTTGATTTAGAGAAAGGACCAAGAAACTCTGCACTAGGAACTAGGAAATCAAAGTTCTCAGACTAATTTTGTGACTTTAAACTTTTTATTTTCTTCTCAAAGATTCAATGTTCTCATCTGTAAAATGAAAGGATTGAACTAAATATTAAACTGGGAGAAAACCAGGATCCCTGAGATTACATGAGTGTCTTATAATACTTTACACTTGACAAGGATTTTAAATTGGTAGACTTAACTCAGTAAGATAAATCAGATGATTTTCTTGAAGCACTGAAAGATTTGGCTTTATCAGTTTCATTTCTCCATGTGACAATAACCAGCTGAAATTGGGTAGCAGCATAGAAAGGTTATGATGATCTGTGTTGCTCCAATTCCCTCTTCAGAGCTGACATAGCCATCATATCTCTTCGCCCTTCATTCAGTCTCTACAGGAAATGTCAACTGCTATTAGCTCATAGCTATGTCCCACATTGAGATGGATCTTAACCAGCTGCAAGAAACTATTTAACTCAAGACTGTTTTCCCTCCCAATAAGGGCCCTTAGCCACTGAGTGGCTCCTCTCCATTAGCTGAGGACAACTCTGAAGGGCCGTTCCAGCTCTAGAGCTCTCCATGAAGTCAGATGAGATCTTTGCTCAACTCTGCCTTCCTTACTTTCTTACAAACGCATCTCTTAAGAGCACATCCCTGTGAGCCTACAGGTCATGCTGTTCCTCAGAGTCTGTTTCCAGGTATCCAATATAAGCCGTGCATCTCCAATTTGCCCAGATTACCACCCCACACTAAGTTTTCCTAGATCTATAGAAACTAAAGTTCCATTTCTATTTATCAACACTCTCCTATTATCATTTTCCTCATAGTAATATTTATTTTTCTCTTAGTTATAGATCTCCATACTCAAGTCTCTATCACACATGAGAATATTAAAGGTAAGGGGGTCACCGGACTCTATATTCATCATTATTCGTTCATGCCTCCCTGGAAATTTGAATTTATAATACAAGGATAGGATATTTCCTCACATTCTTTCTAGGGCAACTCTTCTGTGTTAAAAGATCCCATGCCATGTTGTTCTTGCAAGCAAGCGTGATTATAATGCAAATAAGTAATTACAACTGTGAAATTTCAAGACTCACTAAGAGGCAACAGCTTACTCCAGGTAAGAGCACAGACAAGGTAAAGCAATAATATCTAGGATCATAAAAATTAAGCATAAAGAACTTTCTATATGATAGTTGGTTCAGTACTAAATATTTAATGCAACTGGAACTATGTTTCCCTTTATTCTAGATTATATAATGATCAATGAAAAATAATAAACAACCTAGTAATATCCAAAAATAGAGCCCCTTGCTATATCCAGTAAGTGTGTCTCTAGCCCACTGATGCCAACATTTTATCAAATGATTTTTAAATATGAATGCACACTTCATTTTAACAATAGCTATGTTAGGAAGGTATTCTTAGCCCCATTTACAGATGAAAAATCTGAAGTTAAGAAAAATAAAATCTTTTGTACAGCTGGTAAATAGCACAGCAGGGCCTAAGTGTGCAGATCCTAAGCTTAGACTATTCAACTCCTTCCCAGTCATGAAAAATACATTTAATGGGACGCTAATGTTCATTAGAATCACTCTGGAGATTTCAGAATTTTTCAGACTCAGTGTCAATATACAAGTGACCAAGTTGACATTATGGCAAATCTTAGACCTTGTGGTTTGTTTCTTCTCCATGTGTCCAGTTTAGTATACAGAGAAGTTTGGTTGGCCATGTGAGATTTGCCTTGTAAGTTCTACTGTACTGTTCAAATATAAGACATTACCATTACCACTATTTCTAACCTGCTCAGAATAAATAGTCAGCTCTAGAAACAGTTTATTCTGGGATTTAACTCATTGCTTGGAAACACAACTATTTATCCTGTATCTTTGGCAAGATTAATAGAGAAAAAAAATTTAACCAAAATAACTAGAATAAGAAACTCACTGTACAACAAAACACACACATACACATACATACAAATACATTTATGCATGTTTCAAATAAAGGAATAAATAGACCTATATCTGTCTCTTATACACATCTAGATGTGTATANTTATCCTGTATCTTTGGCAAGATTAATAGAGAAAAAAAATTTAACCAAAATAACTAGAATAAGAAACTCACTGTACAACAAAACACACACATACACATACATACAAATACATTTATGCATGTTTCAAATAAAGGAATAAATAGACCTATATATAGACATATAAATACCTAAAGATATAGATGTTTGTTTATAATGAATATTACATATATATGTGTGTGTGTGTGTGTGTGTGTGTTTTGTTGTGCAGAGGGTTTCTTATTCTGGGTCCATGCAGTGAGTTCACTCCTAGAATAAATTATTCTTGGAACTGAATATATTATATATATATACACATATATATGTGTGTATATGTATAGATATATATAGACAGAAAGATAATATTTCAAATTGAATCTATGTATATATTATAGGTTATGTATTCTATCAAGTACATATTGTATATATTTACATATTATATGTATATTTATACATGTAATATATATTTATGTTTATGTTCTGATGAAAAAATCAGATTAGATAGTGCCACTCTCAAAAATGTTCATCACAGTTTTATTCAGAGTAGTGAAAAACATAAAATGATCCAAATATTCGGCATAAGAGAATGAGTCTGATAAATCATGTCATATCCACAAAGTAGATTGCATGCAGTGCTTAAAATTATATTTATGAAGAAAACTTCATGACACAACCAAAGAGAAAATGATAAGAGGAAAAGAAAAAGCAAATACAATCTGCACAAGCTGATTTCAACTTATTTGAAGTGCAATTCATAGAAAGCTGAAAAGAAATGTGCTTGAGTACTCAGTCATGTCTGACTCTTCCCGACCCCATGGACAGCAGCCTGCCAGGCTCCTGTCTCCATCGGATTTTCCAGGTAAGAATACTGAGGTGGGTTGCCATGTCTTCCTCCAGTGGATCTTCCTGACACAGGGATGGAACCTAAAGTTCCTGTATCTTCTGCATTCACATTCTTTAATCACTGGGCCACCTGGGAAGCCCTGGAAAGAAATGTACCAACCTCTTGAATAACCTCAGTATCCTTACCTTTAAAATGTTATCATAACCTATTTCATCAGACTGCTCAGAGAATTAAAGGAGCCAAGGAAGCAATATGGTCCAGAGTGGACATATCTTCAGAGTCTTAACAGGAAACAAAGGTCCGCCTAGTCAAGGCTATGGTTTTTCCTGTGGTCATGTATGGATGTGAGAGTTGGACTGTGAAGAAAGCTGAGTGCTGAAGAATTGATGCTTTTGAACTGTGGTGTTGGAGAAGACTCTTGAGAGTCCCTTGGACTGCAAGGAGATCCAACCAGTCCGTTCTGAAGGAGATCAGCCCTAGAATTTCTTTGGAAGGAATGATGCTAAAGCTGAAACTCCAGTACTTTGGCCACCTCATGCGAAGAGTTGACTCATTGGAAAAGACTCTGATGCTGGGAGGGATTGGGGACAGAAGAAGAAGGGATGACAGAGAATGAGATGGCTGGATGGCATCACTGACTCGATGGACGTGAGTTTGAGTGAACTCCAGGAGTTGGTGATGGACAGGGAGGCCTGGAGTGCTGCGATTCATGGGGTCACAAAGAGTCAGACACAACAGAGTGACTGAACTGAACAGAACAGGAAACAGATGGCACTTTCAAACTGGGTAATTTGATAAAAGAACTATTTACCAAAATGTGGCAAGGGTATAAGAAAACACAAAAGAAACTAGAATAATGCAGGACTAGTAAAAATCAGGACACAAGTATTTCTCCTAGATATGAGAGTGCAGCTTCTAAACTGCAGAAACAGAGACATCTGTGTGGATTCCCAGTAACTTTGCCTTTCTGCCAAACATAGCAGCCAGACCATGGCAACCCAATGGAAAAGAAACCAGTACCCCTGGAGCACTCTGTTCCTTCCATCCATACAGCCATATAGAGCTGCTTCCAGAGTGAGAAGAAAGATAAAGAAAAGCAAAAAGGAGCCTAGGGTGGGAGCAGATGGAAGGTATTCTACAATTCATCTTCTTTGCTCTTTTGCATCCACTTTCATCCTTCAATTGATGAAAATGTGTGTCCCCAGCAAAGGGATCATATACCATCCCATCAACTGCTTTATGTACATGAGATTCATTATTTGAAATCCAAAGTGAAGGATAAGTTACTTTGAAAAGGTGTAAATGTTTAAACTGGAAGAAACCTCACATACAGAAAAGATGATTCCATACCTGAAATATGTACCCAGTCCTGAAATGATAGAAAGTTTCAGTACAATCAAAGCACTCACAGTTTAAAAGAAAAGAAAAGACAGCCTGAAAATAAATGATAAGGGGTCTTGAGGAAGGGAGAGATGGCAGTTCCCTGATCCTCCCATGAGGACTGGAGTGGGAAGGCCAGCCTCTCCTCCTGGGGCCCTGGGGTCCTGTCAGGCAGCCCTATCTAATCAGCACTCTTCTTTCCCAGCTTCCAGTAACCATTGTCTCTTCTTATCTCCTCAGCCCTAGTGATGATGTGTAGTATCTCTTGGGATCTCCAAACACCCTGCTCAGATGACAGTAAATAGGCCTTTTATTAAACTCTTCTCAAGTTACCCATTAGGAGTTTATGGTATGCATTTTCTAGTACTGACTGATATATATATAGAACCAGCAGTGGCTTCAGGAAAGATAATGTCAAAAATGAAACTCTGGGGTTGAGTTGCTTTTGTATTTGATAAGTACAGGGATAATCAATTTGGCAAGAAGAAATAAAGAATGGGTAATCTGTAGCAGGTGGTCATATTACAATAATTCAAATTACCATTGCTTGTGGCTTAGGATCTTGTGTGCTTGGCTGCATATACCACAGTCTGGATGTTAAGGTTTAAACAACAAAAAATGTATCTTCTCACTTCTGGAAATTGGAAGTCCATGATCAAAGGGCCAGCATAGTTGATTTCTGGTGAGAGCTCTCTTCTGGCTTGTAGAAGCCATCTTCCCACTGTGTGTTCACATGGCCTTTCCTTAGTGGATACATGTGGAAAGAGAGAGCGTTTTGGTGTTTTCTCCTCTTCTAATAAGAGCACTACTCTATAGAATGAGAGTTTATTATTTCATATAGCCTTTATTGCTTCCTCACAGCCTCTATATCCAAATATATTCACATTGGAGGGTTATGGCATCAACATATGGATTTTGGGAGGACACAACTGTGAGATAATACATATATATATACATATATATATATGTATGGTTTCCAGTACAGAACTCCTAAAATATTCATAATTTCCTAAATGATAAGAACCCTAGGAGCATCTTTTGTTTTATTGAGGAGACTGGGTGGGCTCCTACATGAGGGCTGATCACCAAAATGATCATGATTAGAAGCTTGAAATTTTCAGCCCCACCGTCCATCCTCCAGAGATGTGAGAGGAGCTGGAAATAATTGATCATGCCTACCTGAGGAAGCCTCCATAAAATCACAGAAGTAGAGTTCTGAGAGCTTATAGCTTGGCAAAAAGTCACACCCTAGGAGAGCGACAAACCAAAACTCATTGGACAAAACTCTACACTCAGGACCTTCCTGGACTTCACCCTATGTCTCTCTTCACCTGACTGTCCATCAATATCCTTTATTATATCATTTAATAAACTGATCAATGTACATAATTCCCTGAGTTCTTTGAGCCACTTGAGCAAATTAGTTGAAACTCAGGAAGAGGTCATTGGAATCTCTGACTTATAGCCCGTTGGTAAGAAGCAGAAGTGATGATCTGGGCTTGTAAATTGTTTCTAGAGTGGGGAACAAAGATGGACAGTGAAGAGGTGGAATTTTGTGGGACTGAGCCCTTACCCAGTGGGCTCTTACTCTTTTTCCAGGTAGTGTCAGAACTGAGTTAGATTATGAATTAAAGACCCAACTGGTTTTCACAGAAAATTGGTTGTGTGGAGAAAATTCTCCACACACTTGGCCAGAGTGAACTGTTTTGCATCAGTAGCAAAGACATTCACAAGTAAGAAACACACAGGAGGGAAGAACTGGGTTTTCTTCCAGAGAAGGAGGGAAATTGAGTTTCCTTTTTAATAAATATTTAGTCCATAACACTTAGTGAAATGCAAAGTGAAGGCAAAAAGCAGTCAAATAACTGTGGCACTGAAATAACAAATGCAGTTGCAAAAATAATAACTAAATATGGATTATCAAAGATGGTGGCATAATTTAACTTTGAAGTCCTGGAGAGTGTACAAGAAGCAAAGGAGAAACTGAGATGTGTGACTCAGCAGGACATGCAAGTGGACAATTAGAAAGCTTCTTTGGGAGCTTTGTAGAGCTTTCATCTCTTCCAGCTGGAAGCAGACATGGCTGAGAACCAAGTCTAACACCTGATCATAACAGTTAGAATTGCTGTGTCAATTAAATGGCCAATCCAGCCAGCTAAGGCACTGGTAGGGAGTGAATGAAATGCTGAGACCTGAATAAAAACATGTGGGCAGTCATAGACAAGGCTGAAAACTTGAAAATTCTAAATCTTGCAAGTTCCTTGCCAGTTGAGGTATAACCGACCACCCTGTCAGGAGACAATTTTCCATCATTCTCTTGCATTTGCACATGTCTTGTGAGGAGAGACACTGAATGCTTTTGTTCTAGACTATTTTCCCACAGATATCTGATAGTGAACAGTTTCGGAAGACAGAGATGATGTTTTTCCTTCGGGAGAAAAAGGCAGGATACTTACTATCTGATATGATAAAGTTGGACTTCCCAGGTGGCTCCACAGTAAGGTATCTATCTGTAATTCAGGAGACCCAAGTTTGATCCCTGGGTCAGAAAGATCCCCTGGAGAAAGAAATGGTAACCCACTCCAGTATTCTTGCCTGGGAAATCCCATGGACAGAGTAACCTAGCAGGCTACAGTCTATGGTGTCACAAAGAGTCGGACACAGCTTAGTGACTAAACTACAACAAATGATAAAGTTAATGTCGCTTTCTAGAACAAAAGGTTATCTGGTTTGCTGCCATGAATGATTTGGGATACTGTTTGAGCAGGTATCATCTGTTCCTCTTCCCATCACTGAGGGACTAAAAGAAGAAAATGCTAGTATTCAAAGGATCAATATTGTTGTGAAAAATAAGGCCTTTTGTGTTTGACACAAGAATCTCACGTCTTCTGCCCACCTCCATGAGTAAACTAAGTTGTTTGCTTGCAACTAGAGTATATTTCTGACACTTCCCAGTTCTAAACAGTTTTATCAGCAAGGATGAGATGCTGATGATAGAGGTATGGCTTCCTAGAAAAGGAAAATGAAGGTCTTTCGACTTAATAAATGGGATTAAAGGCAAACTCATGGGAATTGGTAACAAATACGTTGGCCAAATCATACTGTCACCAGACAATATTTTTCCAACTTGTTGTTTGTTAATAAGAATAAGGGAGGTGATTATAAATCAATATAAGTAAATGGGTTCAAAGACAGCTGACTTTGTTGTTGTAACTCTCCTTCAGACAGCAGACTAAGACATTGTAAAATAGAACTAAGATTGTCCTAGGGATGAGGGGGTAGAAATTTCTGACGCCCTTCAGAAAAAAGTTACAGAGAAACACACCTAAACCAAGAGTGCAAGAAGGAAAACCAATGACCATGACTGGCTGAAGCCAGGTGAATCATTAGAACTTTGGTTGATTTGCTTGGAAAATGAAGGAATGAAATATGTAATACAAAGAAGGCAACAGCTGGGGTACTTTAAGATTCAGTCCCTCTTGCAGTCTATCATCTTAACTTTCAATCCACTTGTAGAAGTTAGCAAAACTTCTCCAACACTTTTGCAGTAGATATTGGCAGTGTTAAGAAACCTTTGAACCTCACATTTCCCTGAGAAAGACCCCCTGTGGTAAACAATAGATGAGGCACTGAATACTATTCAAGCTCTTACTGCTTTGGATTGAGTTTAACTGCAGATGAAGGTGACCCACTAGAGAATGAAAAGCTGACTAAAAGAAGCCCAATAAAATTTTGCTGTCAATCTCACCACTCTGAAAATCATGGTTACCCTTATGTAAAAACTAGGCAATAACTGAAGACATGTTCTCATGATGATGAAATGAAAATGTCTCAAATTTTATGGTGGACTGGACTGCTTTATTTTTTTTATTTTTTATTTTTTTTTACACGAACTCCCAAACATGAACCCCCCTCCCACCTCCCCCGCCACTCCTCCAGATCATCCCCATACACCAGCCCCAAGCATCCTGCATCCTGCATTGAACATAGACTGGCAAAAAGTAAATAACCACTGTGCCAATCAAACCCAACAGCCAAAGGTGAAGACAAAGCCCAAAGCCCCAGCCAGAAAGCAATGCGCCTTTGGCTGCTGAGTCAAAGGGTCCCTAAAGTAATAATGACCGTGCTGCCCAGATAGAGCTATGAGTAAACTGAAAATATTGGCAGTTTGTTTGGTTGAGCTGTGAAGAACAGCACTGCTGGAAATAAAATGAAAATATGACTTGCTTACTGGTTATGGCCACTCTCTCCCTCTCTCACCCTCTAACCCAAGTTCAATTATTTTAAGAAGATAATTATTGAAGCCTCTTTACCTAAGAGGAATCAGAGACTCTAAGCACCCATTCATGTATGCTTAGGAACTTTGGCAAAGGGAAAAATGAAAACTTAACTTCCCATCACTATATATGGAGGAACCTAGATTTTCTTGTTGTCTAACATAGTATTTAAGCTTGTGCTTTGGACTCAGTCAGATCATTAACTAGCTGTTTGATCTAAATCTTAAACCCTTATAAACATTACTTTTCCTCATTGTGGCCTAGAAACACTAATAGTACCTATTTTATAGGAATATTGTGAAGATTAAATGTGATGATGTACTTTAATACAAAACACTTATTTGTTCTCAATCACCATCAGTTGTTATCATGTGTATAAAATGTGTTATGAATATATCATCATAATCATTTTGCCATCGATAATGATAGTAAACATAGTCCCTCTACCACTGCTATGGGCTTCCCAGGTGGCACAGTGCTAAAGAAGCCACCTGCCAAAGCAGGAGACAGAGCAGATGCGTGTTTGATCCCTGGGTCAGGAATATCCCCTGGAACAGGAAATGGCAACCTGCTCCAGTATTCTTGCCTGGAAAATGCCATGGACAGTGGAGCCTGGCAGGCGACAGTCCATTGGGTCACAAAGAGTCTGATATGACTGAGCAACTGAGAATGAGCACCGTTACTATAGTAGAAATGCAGCTTATATTACAAACTATCATGATGCATAAAGTTAGTATAACTATAAACTCCAAAAATTTAGTGCAGACCCTTCACTATTATAAGTTAAGTATTAAGTAATAAATACTTCTTCCCAGGAAAGGAGGAAATACTCACCTACTCCAGTATTCTTGCCTGAAGAATTCCATGGACAGAGGAGACTGGCAGGGCACAGTCCATGGGATCACAAAGAGCTGGACAACTGAGTGACTAACACTTTAACAAGTTTATATACGAATATAAATGTAAACTACCTAAGAATGAAGAATTATGATGTAGATCAATTTATATAAACATGACAAAATATTGGAGGAGAAAAACAAGTTGCAAATTTTAATGATAATATAATAATATTTATATACATATAGATAATTATATAGAGAAAGAGTAACACATGTTGCATGTCTGCATATATATTATATATGCTGTCTAAAATGATATATGCTGTAGATTTCAACTGGCTATCTCTGGGAATAGAATTAAGAAACATTTTTATATATTCTTTTCATATTTTTTTATATATTCTTATAATTGTTTAGCTACTTTATAACAAGCATTTTTCATATACGTCCCAAATTTTTTCATTGTGGAAAACATATATTTTTATCAAGTATACACCTCTCTGAAAATTGAACAGTAAAGGAGATAAGTGCACAATATATTACACTCCTACACCTTCTATTATTTTTCATTTATCTGTACTATGCTGCTGCTGCTACTGCTAAGTCGCTTTAGTCGTGTCCGACTCTGTGCGACCCCATGGACGGCAGCCCACCGGGCTCCGCCTTCCCTGGGATTCTCCAGGCAAGAACACTGGAGTGGGTTGCCATTTCCTTCTCCAAAGCATGAAAGTGAAAAGTGAAAGTGAAGTCGCTCAGTCGTGTCCGACTCAGCGATCCCATGGACTGCAGCCTACCAGACTCCTCCATGGGATTTTCCAGGCAAGAGTACTGGAGTGGGGTGCCATTGCCTTCTCCGTATCTGTACTATATAACTCCCCAAATCTTTCTGAATATCCAGGACAAGTATAATCCCNAAGTGAAAAGTGAAAGTGAAGTCGCTCAGTCGTGTCCGACTCAGCGATCCCATGGACTGCAGCCTACCAGACTCCTCCATGGGATTTTCCAGGCAAGAGTACTGGAGTGGGGTGCCATTGCCTTCTCCGTATCTGTACTATATAACTCCCCAAATCTTTCTGAATATCCAGGACAAGTATAATCCCAATGTAAAAGATAAAGAAATGACTCAGAAATATTTAGATTACACAGTCTTTCTTAGTGTAATCTTCAAAAAACCCTTCAAGGCTTTTAGTAACATGCACAAGATCAGGACAAGCACATGGGCTCCTGTTCCTGAATGTTTGTCCAATACTTTTTTCCATTATTTCACAAGGATCAGTTGAAGTTTACATGAAGGTGCAGTGAGAACAGAGGAAGCTGACATGTCCCTGTGCCAGCTGCTGTGTTAACCTTTTGTTAAACAGGGAGGAGCTCTGGGGAAGGTAACAAAGTACCTGTGACCCATTGACTCTCTTAACCAGCGGGATACTGCCGTGGGAAATAATAGAAGTCAGGACATCTAGTCTAATATCCTTGCCAACAATTTTCTAGACCTCTAGGAAACAGAATAATAATATTTAGTAAAAGGAGGATCCCTTGTCATGGGATATTCTTTAAAGGGTGCCTATCGTTTAGGATTGTTGTTGTTCTTTAGTTGCTAAATTATGTCTGACTCTTTGCGACCCCACAGGCTGTAATCTGCCAGGCTCCCCTGTCCACGAGATTTCTCAGGCAAGAATACTCAGTGGATTACCATTTCTTTCATTCCTATGGCTTAGGATTGCTTACAGTTAATAAACTCAGAATCTGTAGATTTATGAAACTTAGACATTATTACATAAACCACAGTATACAATGGCGAGAACTAAAATCCTCCTCCTGTTTAAGGAGATAATCTCACTGAAAAACCACATCTACTCTGGCCAGAATGCACACGTCTTATGGAGGAAAAAAATGACTGAGAAGTTGCCCTTCACATCCCAGACTTCTCCCTACTTTGTCTGAGTCTCCCAAATGCCTTTAAGATTAATAACAGGCAATACTTTTGGTTCACGTGAGTTAGATTTGAAAATTCAATCCTTTATGTTAGCTCAAACAGACGGTTAAAAAGGCTAACAGAAAAAAATATGTACTTAACAAGTGGTGTAGCTGGTAAGGCATCCATCTGCCAATGCAGGAGATGCAAGAGATGAGGGTTCAGTTCCTCGGTCAGGAAGATCCCCTGGAGAAGGAAATGGCAACCCACTCCAGCATTCTTGCTTGTAAAATCCCATAAACAGAGGAGCCTGGCAGGCTACAGTCCATAGGGTCATAAACAGTTGGACAGGACTTAGCAACTGATCACTTAGCAATACATTTCTCCAAATAATAGGTGCGATTTAATATTACTTTGCCAACAAAGGTCCATCTAGTCAAGGCTATGGTTTTTCCAGTGGTCATGTATGGATATGAGAGTTGGACAGTGAAGAAAGCTGAGCACTGAAGAATTTATGCTTTTGAACTGTGGTGCTAGAGAAGACTCTTGCAAGTCCCTTGGACTGCTAGGAGATCCAACCAGTCCATCCTAAAGGAGACCAGTCCATCCTAAAGGAGACCAGTCCTGGGTATTCATTGGAAGAACTAATGCTGAGGCTGAAACCCCA
>SJYX01015489.1:266024-331346 GCA_006410675.1 Oreotragus oreotragus | reverse complement strand
AATTAAGAAACATTTTTATATATTCTTTTCATATTTTTTTATATATTCTTATAATTGTTTAGCTACTTTATAACAAGCATTTTTCATATACGTCCCAAATTTTTTCATTGTGGAAAACATATATTTTTATCAAGTATACACCTCTCTGAAAATTGAACAGTAAAGGAGATAAGTGCACAATATATTACACTCCTACACCTTCTATTATTTTTCATTTATCTGTACTATGCTGCTGCTGCTACTGCTAAGTCGCTTTAGTCGTGTCCGACTCTGTGCGACCCCATGGACGGCAGCCCACCGGGCTCCGCCTTCCCTGGGATTCTCCAGGCAAGAACACTGGAGTGGGTTGCCATTTCCTTCTCCAAAGCATGAAAGTGAAAAGTGAAAGTGAAGTCGCTCAGTCGTGTCCGACTCAGCGATCCCATGGACTGCAGCCTACCAGACTCCTCCATGGGATTTTCCAGGCAAGAGTACTGGAGTGGGGTGCCATTGCCTTCTCCGTATCTGTACTATATAACTCCCCAAATCTTTCTGAATATCCAGGACAAGTATAATCCCAATGTAAAAGATAAAGAAATGACTCAGAAATATTTAGATTACACAGTCTTTCTTAGTGTAATCTTCAAAAAACCCTTCAAGGCTTTTAGTAACATGCACAAGATCAGGACAAGCACATGGGCTCCTGTTCCTGAATGTTTGTCCAATACTTTTTTCCATTATTTCACAAGGATCAGTTGAAGTTTACATGAAGGTGCAGTGAGAACAGAGGAAGCTGACATGTCCCTGTGCCAGCTGCTGTGTTAACCTTTTGTTAAACAGGGAGGAGCTCTGGGGAAGGTAACAAAGTACCTGTGACCCATTGACTCTCTTAACCAGCGGGATACTGCCGTGGGAAATAATAGAAGTCAGGACATCTAGTCTAATATCCTTGCCAACAATTTTCTAGACCTCTAGGAAACAGAATAATAATATTTAGTAAAAGGAGGATCCCTTGTCATGGGATATTCTTTAAAGGGTGCCTATCGTTTAGGATTGTTGTTGTTCTTTAGTTGCTAAATTATGTCTGACTCTTTGCGACCCCACAGGCTGTAATCTGCCAGGCTCCCCTGTCCACGAGATTTCTCAGGCAAGAATACTCAGTGGATTACCATTTCTTTCATTCCTATGGCTTAGGATTGCTTACAGTTAATAAACTCAGAATCTGTAGATTTATGAAACTTAGACATTATTACATAAACCACAGTATACAATGGCGAGAACTAAAATCCTCCTCCTGTTTAAGGAGATAATCTCACTGAAAAACCACATCTACTCTGGCCAGAATGCACACGTCTTATGGAGGAAAAAAATGACTGAGAAGTTGCCCTTCACATCCCAGACTTCTCCCTACTTTGTCTGAGTCTCCCAAATGCCTTTAAGATTAATAACAGGCAATACTTTTGGTTCACGTGAGTTAGATTTGAAAATTCAATCCTTTATGTTAGCTCAAACAGACGGTTAAAAAGGCTAACAGAAAAAAATATGTACTTAACAAGTGGTGTAGCTGGTAAGGCATCCATCTGCCAATGCAGGAGATGCAAGAGATGAGGGTTCAGTTCCTCGGTCAGGAAGATCCCCTGGAGAAGGAAATGGCAACCCACTCCAGCATTCTTGCTTGTAAAATCCCATAAACAGAGGAGCCTGGCAGGCTACAGTCCATAGGGTCATAAACAGTTGGACAGGACTTAGCAACTGATCACTTAGCAATACATTTCTCCAAATAATAGGTGCGATTTAATATTACTTTGCCAACAAAGGTCCATCTAGTCAAGGCTATGGTTTTTCCAGTGGTCATGTATGGATATGAGAGTTGGACAGTGAAGAAAGCTGAGCACTGAAGAATTTATGCTTTTGAACTGTGGTGCTAGAGAAGACTCTTGCAAGTCCCTTGGACTGCTAGGAGATCCAACCAGTCCATCCTAAAGGAGACCAGTCCATCCTAAAGGAGACCAGTCCTGGGTATTCATTGGAAGAACTAATGCTGAGGCTGAAACCCCAATACTTTAGCCGCCTCATGCAAAGAGTTGACTCATTGGAAAAGACCCTGCTGCTGGGAGGGATTGAGGGAAGGAGGAAAAGGGGATAACAGAGGATAAGATGGCTGGATGGCATTACTGACTCAATGGATATGAGTTTGAGTGAACTCCCAGAGTTGGTGATGGACAGGGAGGCCTGGCGTGCTGCAATTCACGGGGTCACAAAGAGTCGGACACGACTGAGCGACTGAACTGAAAAACGCAAGGCAAAGTAAACATTGACTTCCCATGTGCCAGGAGCTTTCCCTATTTTGTTTCCCTATGCTACATACCACATGAGGTAAGTAAAATCACTCCCAACTTTTTTATCAAATTAACAAGACATAAATAATTTTTTTTTTTTTTTTTTTAGTGTGCACTCATTCCCAGCTACTAAATCAGGAACCCAGAGTTCCAATTGGATCCAACTCTTCTCTACTTACTGCTGTCTCCTTGTTGTTGTTGCATAGTCATTAAGTCATGTCTGAGTCTTTGTGACCCTATGGACCATAGCCTGCCAGGTTCCTCTGTCCATGGGATTTTCTAGGCAAGAATACTGGAGTGGGTTACCATGTCCTTCTTCAGGGGATCTTCCTGACCTGGGGATTGAACTCCTACCTCCTGCATATCCTGCATTGCAGGCAGATTCTTTACCACTGAGCCACCTGGGAAGCCCCCTAGGAGGAGGTTAAATCTCTGATTATCCTTTTCATGGGTTAAATTTAAGAGCCACTTCTTTACTTTAGAAACTCATATGAAATCCCAAATGTATTAGAAAACAATATTTTCTAGGTTTTACAGCCTTAAGTATCATATGTTCAACAATTAACTTCATTGTCTTTGCTTAGATCAGGGGTCCCCAACTGGTCACAGACCCATACTGGCAGCACAGCAGAAACTGCGTGGCAAGCAAGTGAGCAGAACTTCATCTACATTTACAGCCACTCTGCCTCCTGTCAGATCAGCAGTGACATAATAAATGTAATGCACCTGGATCATCCCAATACCATTGGGGTGACTGCTGGGGACTGCTGACTGAGATGTCCAGCAGTAGGGTCCAAGATGCAGGAAGATGAAACAATTCTCCATCTAACAGAAGTTCCTTTGATGGCACTCAGCACCCACTCTTGAAAAAGTCACTTTTAATTACACTTTGACATTTATTTTACTTTTCATCAAAAACTCTAAGTAAATAAACCTCATGACTTTTAATGAAATGGATATGGGTTTTACCCTAGTAGTAGGTCAAAACTGAAAGAAGTCATATATGAAACTTTTGAAAGGGTTGGAATGAAATTACTTCATGTTTCTTCATCTAAAACTAAAGTGATACTTCAGTGCTCCATAGGTAGAAATTTTTCTTCTTTTCTGACATATGATCCAGTGGGATTTATAACGCTTCTGCAGAAAAATGAATTCTAGAGAGGCTGAGATGATGAATAATTACAAGTAACAGAGTCTTTTTTTTTTCTTTTGATGTTATTCCCAGTTACTCCTAATTCTGCATAAATAAATATTTCTGGGAACAGAAGGGCAGTGGAGGAGTAGGTGCAGGTAGGTGTACGTCATGTTCTAGAGCTCCAGCATGCATCTGCAAGTAGGCATTGTGCCATGAAACAGACAGCCACAGGTGAGCAGATGGCATCAGTCTATAGCAAGCTTATTCAGGCCACATTTTCATAATCACACTTAAAGTATATGACTCATAGAGAAACAAAAACTATTTTCTTGTTACTCCTTGATTTTTAATATTTTCCAGCACTTACAGAGTCTATTTGTATTTTTAAAAAGAGAAAAGAAAAATCACAAGTCAACACACACAAATGACATATGATCCAAAGCAGAAATGATCAAATTACATAATGTCTNCTTGTTACTCCTTGATTTTTAATATTTTCCAGCACTTACAGAGTCTATTTGTATTTTTAAAAAGAGAAAAGAAAAATCACAAGTCAACACACACAAATGACATATGATCCAAAGCAGAAATGATCAAATTACATAATGTCTGGATGATCTGGTCTAAGCTCTTTTAAAGCAATGTATCTAATATGGTAAAACTGATTATTTTGACTGCATTATTATTATCTTTGCATACACTAATAGTGATGTACAGGTTGTCTCATCCAAAGCAAACTGTTTTAATTATTGGTATGATCTTTCTAGTGTGAAAAGTTGTCAAGAGAGGAATTCCTGAGTCCATCCCAATAAAGTAACTGACTCATTTCATTATCAGGGCATGCAGGACTTGCTTTTATGAAATAAGGAAGGAAGTGCTTCTGAGTTTCAGAAGTTGAGTAGAGCACAAATAGGCACATACACGTCTCTACTTGTGTAATCCATATTCTGTAAACTTTCTCTTTGTATATGCCCTTAAAGTATGATATTTGCCCCCCCCCAAAACTTTTTTTCTTGTAATTTATTCTGTACTTATGTGCCAGGTTATAATGATTACATTGCCCATATTTGTCAAGTGGATAGATATGAAGTTGTTACTGGTGTGCCTGTGCAAGCTCAATTGTGTCTGACTTTGCAACCCTATGGACTGTAGTCCACCAGGTTCTTCTGTCCATGGGATTTTCCAGGCAAGAATACTGGCATGGGTTGCCATTTCCTTCTCCAGGGGATCTTCCTGACTCAGGAATCAAACCTGTATCTCCTGCATCTCCTGAATTTCAAGTGAATTCTTTATCTCTTGATCTACTGGGGCTTCTCAGAAGTGAAGTTATAAAATATACACACACACATATATATAAATTTAGAGTATACATGTAATATAATATACTATAAAAGTATTATATAGAGATTTATAATTTAAATGAGAGACAAAGAATCTTGTTCAGTGTTTGCTTTAGTAAATTAAAGAGAATTTAAGGTATAACTGAATAATATTTTTTTTGAGGCAGAACAGTCAATATACCCTAACTTTCTTGCTGCTTCATTTTCTATTTGAAACTGAAATCTGTTGTGTTATTGAAAGTGACTGTCAGCAACCAGATAACCAGTCTTCCCAATGCTTTTTGGGGGACCCATCTCAGACCAGAATCTTTTTTGCTGTGGTAAATTGATGCACATGCTCAAATAAAGCTCCCATCTGAGTTGTCTGGTGTGAAGAGAACAAGTTTGGGAACCAGAGACAGTGGGGACAAAGAAAGATAAAGATAGAAAAGGTATCTGACTATATCAAGTCTGACTAATACTATTTATTTTTTACCAAAAGAAAATATACAAAACACTCTGCTGTTTCTAATATCCAAGTCAAAGTAGCCTCCCCTTCCTCATCTGACATCACTCTATTCTAAGTACCTTTTGTTGAAATTCAGTTGCTCTAAAACTTCATTTATCTGTCCTCTATAGCCTACTTCCCTTCCCCTCTAGTTATCCCAGTCTGGTGAAAAACATAGCCATTCACTCAGCCAGCCAACGCATTTGGAAATCTCTCATTCCTCTCTGATTCTTCTCTCTCCTTTACATGTCACATCCAACCACCAACTAAGTCCAGTGGTTCTCTCTCCCATATGGCTCGGGAAAGTGGCTAGGCACTACTACATCAACTCTCATTTCTCACATGAGCAAAAGCAGCCTCTGAACTGATACCTCTGTATTTCCCTTATCCCTCATTCCTTTAGTGGCCAAAATAATTTTTCTAAAATCATATTCTGTTACTTCCTCTTTAAAATATTTCAGAAGTGTCAGAGAACTCGTCTGGGCCTCGTTGCTTGAGGGAAATGTCACTTTTAATTGGCTTGTGGTGGTGGTGGTGGTTTAGCTTAGTCGTGTTTGACTCTTGCGACCCCATGGACTGAAGCCTGCCAGACTTCTCTGTCCATGGCATTTCCCAGGCAAGAATACTGGAGTGAGTTGCCATTTCCTTCTCTGGGAAGGAAACCCAGGATTCAACCCCCGGTATCCTGAATTGCAGGCAGATTCTTTAAATGAATAGTGTGAAAAGAGTCAACAATATATTGTGAACTAAGATTTTCATGCTAAAGTTACCAGAAATAGGGAAAATAATACCTGTGAAGGATGAATTAGGCAGAGGAAGAGGTCAAACTGTGAAGCTGTTGCATCAGAACCGTGGCCAAACCTACAGTAAGTTTTGAAGCTGAAATTGCCTTCAAAGTTTTTGATAATGGAAGTAAGGGGTCACGTTTTTGTGTCTCCATGTGGTCAAGTCATTGAATACTGACTGCCCCTCGGGAGACACACGACATGGGTGAAGCAGCTTCTTTCTAGTAACACAATTCCTAGTAAAGCACTTAGCTTTGAGTCATCGGCTGTCAATACTAGCAGCAGCTGAAAGAATGGGCACCTAGGTACCCAAGTATCTTCTGGGTAGAGCATTCCAGTGGCTACTACCTCATAAGAGGTAGAACATCCTTACTTCAATAGTTATTGTGATTTAAAAGTGTTCCTAGCATGACATTAATGAGAGCCAAACTCTAAATTGAAAATGNAGCAGCAGCTGAAAGAATGGGCACCTAGGTACCCAAGTATCTTCTGGGTAGAGCATTCCAGTGGCTACTACCTCATAAGAGGTAGAACATCCTTACTTCAATAGTTATTGTGATTTAAAAGTGTTCCTAGCATGACATTAATGAGAGCCAAACTCTAAATTGAAAATGGGGATAAATGCTAAAGCTGATCATTCTGAAGTCCTGTACAGCTTGATCACAATTTCCAACACAAACATTAAGAAAATTAAAGTGAAAATTAAAGAAACAGTTTGTTCATAATCAGTTGTGCTGACTTCTGGAGATAGATTGTTAACAACATATATTTTCAGATTTCCTCATTGCTCGGGATTTCTGTAATGTAGAATGGGAACTCGAACTTTCAAAGAGTGCTTGAGAAAGTCAACTGTTCTTGTCCCTTTTGGTTAATCCCATTAAGATCACATATCTCGTTATCGCTGTCTATAGAAATTTTCTACAATAGTTGATATTGCATTTAAATTACAGAAATAGATTAAAATTTAGTTTCTTCTTAATTTATTTTCCATGCTGAAATACTATCTGAAAATGTATAAATAAATGTGATATTTTGATAATTATTTATTTTTATACCATTGAAAAAAATGCAGCCAAAATCACTGCAGATGGTGACTGCAGCCATGAAAATAAAAGACACTTACTCCTTGGAAGAAAAGTTATGACCAACCTGGATAGCATATTCAAAAGCAGAGACATTACTTTGCCGACTAAGGTCCATCTAGTCAAGGCTATGGTTTTTCCTGTGGTCATGTATGGATATGAGAGGTGGACTGTGAAGAAGGCTGAGTGCCAAAGAATTGATGTTTTTGAACTGTGGTGTTGGAGAAGACTCTTGAGAGTCCCTTGGACTGCAAGGAGATCCAACCAGTCCATTCTGAAGGAGATCAGCCCTGGGATTTCTTTGGAAGGAATGATGCTAAAGCTGAAAATCCAGTACTTTGGCCACCTGATGCGAAGAGTTGACTCATTGGAAAAAATTCTGATGCTGGAAGGGATTGGGGGCAGGAGGAGAAGGGGACGACAGAAGATGAGATGGCTGGATGGCATCACTGACTCGATGGACATGAATCTGAGTGAACTCCCAGAGTTGGTGATGGACAGGGAGGCCTGGCGTGCTGCCATTTATGGGGTCACAAGAGTTGGACACAACTGAGCAACTGAACTGAACTGAAGATTTAGATAGAATTACTACCATCCTGCCAACTACAACACCCTTCCTTTTTGGGACATAGCCAGATGGGAAAGAAGTCACACAGAGTCGGACATGACTGAAGCGGCTTAGCAGCAGCAGCAGCTGCTGTTACCTTAACGAGAGAACCTGAATTGTTCTCCAACCTGGCTCTTTATGTTGTGGGTGAAAGGCTCCATGCTGCTGGAAGCGTACGAACAGCAGTGTGGGGTCTAAATTATTTTGGCTTCCCTTGTGGCTCAGATGGTAAAAAGTCTGCCTGAAATGTGGGAGACCCAGGTTCGATCCCTGGGTCAGGAAGACCTCCTGGAGAAGGAAATGGCAACCCACTCCAGTACTCTTGCCTGGAAAATCCCATGGATGAAGGAGCCTGGNCGTACGAACAGCAGTGTGGGGTCTAAATTATTTTGGCTTCCCTTGTGGCTCAGATGGTAAAAAGTCTGCCTGAAATGTGGGAGACCCAGGTTCGATCCCTGGGTCAGGAAGACCTCCTGGAGAAGGAAATGGCAACCCACTCCAGTACTCTTGCCTGGAAAATCCCATGGATGAAGGAGCCTGGCAGGCTACAGTCCATGGGGTCTCAAAGAGCTGGACACGACTAAGCGACTTCACTACTTTCACTACCATTCATAGGGCTTCCCTAGTGGCTCAATGGTACAGAATTTACCTGCCAATGCAAGAGACACATGTTCCATCCCTGGGTCGGAAAGATCCCCTGAAGAAGGAAATGACAACCTACTCCAGTATTGTTGCCTGGGGAAGTCCCATGGACAGAGGAGTCTCACTGGCCACAGTCTATGGGGTTGCAGGTGCATGAGCACGCACTGCTGCTACTGCTGCTAAGTCATTTCAGTCGTGTCCGACTTTGTGCGACCCCATAGACGGCACTACCATTCACATATCTTAAGCCAAGCATACCTACAAACTCAAAAGGCAGAGAATTGTCTCTAACTGTATGAAAGACAAAGTGAGTGCAGAAAGTCCCCTCCCCAACACAAACACACATTCCTCCAAAAATAAGAAATGAACTCAGTAAGTGCTTTAGGAAAAAGAGACACCCTTAGTCTCTGCATAAAGACAGGTACTAAAAGCAGAGACATTACTTTGCTGACTAAGGTCCGTCTAGTCAAGGCTATGATTTTTCCTGTGGTCATATATGGATGTGAGAGTTGGACTGTGAAGAAGGCTGAGTGCCGAAGAATCGATACTTTTGAACTGTGGTGTTGGAGAAGACTCTTGAGAGTCCCTTGGACTGCAAGGAGATCCAACCAGTCCATTCTGAAAGAGATCAGCCCTGGGATTTCTTTGGAAGGAATGATGCTAAAGCTGAAACTCCAGTACTTTGGCCAGCTCATGCGAAGAGTTGACTCACTGGAAAAGACTCTGATGCTGGGAGGGATTGGGGGCAGGAGATGAAAAGGATGACAGAGGATGAGATGGCTGGATGGCATCACTGATTCGATGGACGTGAGTCTGAATGAACTCCGGGAGTTGGTGATGGACAGGGAGGCCTGGCGTGCTGCGATTCATGAGGTCACAAAGAGTCGGACACGACTGAGCAACTGAACTGAACTGAATGATAAGAAGTGCAATAAACTGCAGCAAGCAAGTTTAGAGAAGCATAATGAGTGTGCAGATTTTGAAAAGCACTGAGATAAGAGTTGACATGATATTCTCAAATTTTTCAGTCAGAACAAGAGATACTTCTTTTATTTTTCAGCCTATTCTAAAAATAGCATCCACAATAACACCTGTATTTCCTTAACAATACATAGCTTCTATCCCTCAGTCCCCATCAGAGCCTGTACAGACAAAGCTCACTGAAACTGTTTAGACAGACATCACCAGTGCTGACCTAAGTTGCAAATCCAATGAAGTTTTCTCCATCTTCATCTCATTTTACCCTTTACTGAATTCCACAGTGTGAATTTATATGTAAATATACATATATACACATATCTGCATATATAAAAACATACAAGTAGTTTGGAATTTTTGTTATCATTCTTTTTACAGTTGACATTCAAGCCTTTAGTTATGCAAGGTAAAAATGACTGAATTTAACAATTAAAATTANACCCTTTACTGAATTCCACAGTGTGAATGTATATGTAAATATACATATATACACATATCTGCATATATAAAAACATACAAGTAGTTTGGAATTTTTGTTATCATTCTTTTTACAGTTGACATTCAAGCCTTTAGTTATGCAAGGTAAAAATGACTGAATTTAACAATTAAAATTAATTGCATTAAAATATATACATATGTTTTTGGAATAACATATAACAATGGGGCTTTTAAATTTAAATTGTGAAGCAGGAGTATATCTTAATTCTGATATTTAAAAAATAAAAATAGAAAGCAACTCAAACAGATTACAAATCCCAGAAAAATGTGATCTACTTTGAAGGCTGAGCTGGTTTATTACTCTATTTAGTTTGAACTGACCCCCATATCTTTCATGATTGGAACAAACCTTCAAAGAAGCCTATATACCACCGTCAGTAAAGAAAAAAAGAGAAAGCCACTAGATTTGATGTTATATACCCAGAAGTTCTTATTCACTCTATGGATCACTGACCAAAGGCCACAGAATTTCCAAATTAAAACCATGAATGAGAAGTAAAGTTAGCTGCTGACTGGGATACCTTTGTCCTGATTCACAGCAGCCCATGCGTCTCAGGTTTGATGTGCATCAGCGATGTTATTTTGGGTTAGTTACTAGGCAACTCCATCTATGAGTCATGGGAGAGCAGTCAGCAGCACCATCATCCGTGTCATCTTGCAACAGACTGAACACAATAGCTAAACACCAGTCACCTTTTTTTCCACAAAGACCCATGTCAAAAACTAGGAAGCTGGGTTGCGTAGGATGGTTTTAAATTGTAGCCCTCATAATTGACTTTCATGTAATTCCAGAAACAAACACCATTAAGACTGTTAGGGAAATAAATGGCTTACTAAAAGGAAGTCAACCACAAGGAATATAAAGTAAAAAATAAATAAAAATCTCTGAGGTGGGAAGGTCAATAAATAAGGTACCTTTGGAAGATTATTATCACTTTCAAGTCTCCAGGATTCAGCTTGGGAAATCAGTCACTATTTTCAGTGCACTTAAATAGTCAACTGGATTCTTTTCTTCCAGGTGTTTAGCACAATATACTTTATATCCAGGTGGAGATAAAGCTTTCTCTTTTTTTACTTTTAAGCAGATTCAATTATTCTTTTGGTTTAAAATTTTGTTCCATTCTAAAATATAAAAAAGCTTCTAGGGAATGTGGATTGTTGGACCTAAGAGGGAGCAGATAGGTAATGAAGAAAATAAAAACAGATTATTTTACAGGCAGATATGCCCACTGGACACCATCTGATCAAAGTGTCATAAACAACTATCACAACTCACCCCTTGTTCAAAAAATAACCCTCCTCTCCACGTTCTCCCTTCCTTTCTCAGGGTTAGCTTCAGGAGTATGTGACCTGTGCAGGTACACTGGTCCTTGTTCATTGATGGGACTCACATCTGATCAAATGCTTCAGTCTCACCTTTAGAAATTCATCATTTGTAAACGAGGATGCCTGTCATTCTGTTTACCACTGGGCCCCACAAATTACTTAGCCAGGCTTGCCTTTCATTCATCAAGTGAACGTAGCCATGACTTTGTCCATTCTACCTCCTAAGCTAACCTAAAAACGTACCAGTTCTTTATGCAAATTTCATGGTTCAGGCCTTCAGCATCCTAACTCAGGGGCCTCACTGTGAGAAAGATTTGAACAGAGATGTGAACAGAGAGTGTAATACAGAGTGAAGAAAGTCAGAAAGAGATAAACAAATATCATACATTCAGTTCAGTCGCTCAGTCGTGTCTGACTCTTTCGACACCATGAATCACAGCATGCCAGGCCTCTCTGTCCATCACCAACTCCCGGAGTTCACTCAGACTCATGTCCTAAGCAGGGTGGCAATATACAGCCTTGACGCACTCCTTTTCCTATTTGGAACCAGTCTGTTGTTCCATGTTCATCCATATATATATATATATATGCATACATATATACAATCTAGAAAACTGGTACACAAGAACTTACTTGCAAGACATGAATAGAGATACAGACGTAGAGAATAGATATGTGGACACAGTGGGGAAAGGGGAAGGGGAAACAAGTTGGGAGAGTAGGATTGGCATATATGCTTTACTATGTGTGAAGCAGATAGCTAGTGAGAAGTTGCTGTATAACACAGGGTGCTCAGCTCAGCACTCTGTGATGACATAGAGGGGTGGGATTGGAGGGGTGGGGAAATGGGAGGGAGGCTCAAGAGGGAAGGGATATATGTACACATATAGATTCAAGTGATTAGACCAGATAGACAGAGTGCCTGAAGAACTATGCAGGGAGGTTCATGACATTGTACAAGAGGCAATGATCAAGACCATCCGCAAGAAAAAGAAATGCAAAAAAGCAAAATGGCTGTCTGAGGAGACCTTACAATTAGCTGAGAATAAAAAGAGAGGCTAAAGGCAAAGGAGAAAAGGAAAGATATACCCATCTGAATGCAGAGTTCCAAGGAAGAGCAAGGGAGAGATAAGAAAGCCTTCCTAAGTGAACAATGCAAAGAAATAGAGGAAAACAATGGAATGGGAAAGACTAGAAATCTTTTCAAGAAAGTTAGAGATACCAAGGGAACATTTCATGCAAAGAAAGGCACAATAAAGGATAGAAATGGTATAGATCTAACAGAAGCAGAAGATATTAAGAAGAGATGGCACGAATACACAGAAGAACTATACAAAACAGATCTTTATGACCCAGATAACCATGATGGTGTGATCACTTACCTAGAGCCAGACATCCTGGAATACAAAGTCAAGTGGCCCTTAGGAAGCATCACTATGAACAAAGCTAATGGAGATGACAGAATTCCAGCTGAGCAATTTACAATCCTAAAAGATGATGCTGTTAAAGTTCTATACTCAGTATGCCAGCAAATATGGAAAGCTCACCAGTGGCCATGGGACTGAAAAAGATCAGTTTTCATTCCTGTCCCAAAGAAAGGCAATGCTAAAGAATATTTAAACTGCTACTCATTTCACATGCTAGCAAAGAAATGCTCAAAATTCACTAAGCCAGATTGTAACAGTATGTGAACCAAGAAATCCCACATATTCAAGCTGGATTTAGAAAAGGTAGAGGAACCAGAGATCAGATTGCCAACACACACTGGATCATAGAAAAAGCAAGAGAATTCCAGAAAAATATTTACTTCTGCTTTATTGACTATGCTAAAGCCTTTGACCATGTGGATCACAACAAACTGTGAAAAATTCTTAAAGAGACAGGAATAGCAGAACACCTTACCTGCCTCCTGAGAAACTATGCAGGTCAAGAAACAACAGCTAGAACTGGACATGGAAAAATGGACTGGTTCCAAATTGGAAAAGAAGAACGTCAAGTCCATATATTGTCACCCTGCTTATTTAACTTATATGCAGAGTACATCATGTGAAATATTGGGCTGGATGAAGCATGAGCTGGAATCAAGATTTCTGGGAGATATATCAATAACCTCAGATATGCAGATGACACCATCCTTATGGCAGAAAGTGAAAAGGAACTGAATAGCTTCTTGACGAAAGTGAAAGAAGAGAGTGAAAAAGCTGGCTTGAAACTCAACATTCAAAAAACAAAGATTATGGCACCCAGTCTCATCACTTTATCACAAATAAATGGGATGACGATGAAAACAGTGACAGACTTTATATTCTTGGGCTCCCAAATCACTACAGATGGTGACTGCAGCCACAAAATTAAAAGATGTTTGTTCCTTGGAAGAAAAGCTATGACAAACCTAGACAGCATATTAAAAAGCAGACTTTACTTTGCCAATAAAGGCCCAATAGTCATGTATGAATGTGAAATTTGGACCGTAAGAAAAGTTGAGCACTGAAGAATAGATGCTTTTGAACTGTGGTGTTGGAGAAGCCTCTTGAGAGTCCCTTGGACTGCAAGGAGATCCAACCAGTCCATCCTAAAGGAAATAAGTTCTAAATATTCATTGGAAGGACTGATGCTGAAGCTGAGGCTCCAATACTTTGATCATGTGATGCAAAAAGCCGACTCATTAGAAAAGACCCTGATGCTGGGAAAGATTGAAGACAGGAAGAGAAGGGGATGACAGAAAGTGAGATGGTTGGATGGCATTTCTGATTCAATGGTTATGAGTTTGACCAGACTCTGGTTGATGGTAAAGGACAGGGAATCCTGGTGTGCTGAAGTCCATGGGGTCGGAAAGAGTCGGACAGGACTGAGCAGCTGAACAACAATGTAGTTGATTCATGTTGCTGTATAGCAGAAAACAACAGAGCATTGTAAAGCTATTAATTCCAATAATAAAAGCAGAAAAAAGCAAATAAGAGCTAAAGAGTTAACAGAGAATAGGGGAAAGAACATTCTGGGCAGTAGACGCAGCAGACAATCTGAGAAGGGCAGAAGATGGCAACTGACAGGGAGAGGTTCGGAAATCCCTGATGTTCTCCCTTTATCTCTTCTCTTCTTCTCTCAGCCTCTGCCTACACGATATCTAGGTCTAGGACTCCTGGTTGGACTTCCTCACTTCTGGCCCCATGCACATCCAGATTTAGCATGAGATTTTATTATTGTTATTTTTAATATATTGGGCCATCTAGAATTTGAACTCACCCTTGGAATCAATATACTTCTCAATGTTCCACTTCAGAAGTAAAACCTACTCCTTCTTGTAGGGACATGAGATCAGATAAAATCTCAGCTTTTAGCAAGCAAAAGTAGGAAGTCAACATCACCTGGGTTAACAAGCAAATTTGGCCTTGGATACGGAATGAAGCAGGACAAATGCTAACAGAGTTTTGCCAAGAGATCACACTGATCATAGCAAACACCTTATTCCAACAACACAAGAGAAGACTCTACACATAGACATCACCAGATGGTCAACATCAAATTCAGATCAATTCTATTCTTTGCAGCCAAAGATAGAGAAGCTCTATACAGTCAGCAAAAACAAGACCAGGAGCTGATTGTTGCACAGATCATGAAATCCTTATCGCCAAATTCAGACTTAAGTTGAAGAAAGTAGGGAAAACCACTAGCCCATTCAGGTATGACCTAAATCAAATTCCTTATGATTATACAGTGGAAGTGAGAGATAGATTTAAGGGACTAGATCTGATAGATAGAGTGCCTGATGAACTATGGATGGAGGTTTGTGACATTGTACAGGATACAGGGATCAAGACCATCCCCATAGAAACGAAATGCAAAAAAGCAAAATGGCTGTCTGGGGAGGCCTTACAAATAGCTGTGAAAAGAAGAGAAGCAAAAAGCAAAGAGAAAAGGAAAGATATAAGTATCTGAATGCAGAGTTCCAAAGAATAGCAAGGAGAGATAAGAAAGCCTTCTTCAGTGATCAATGCAAAGAAATAGAGGAAAAGAACAGAATGGGAAAGACTAGAGATCTCTTCAAGAAAATTAGAGATACCAAGGGAACATTTCATGTAAAGATGGGCTCGATAAAGGACAGAAATGGTATGAACCTAACAGAAGCAGAAGATATTAAGAAGAGGTGGCACGAATACACAGACGAACTGTACAAAAAAGATCTTCAAGACCCAGATAATCACAATGGTGTGATCACTCACCTAGAGCCAGACACCCTGGAATGTGAACTCAAGGGGCCTTAGGAAGCATCACTATGAACAAAGCTGATGAAGGTGATGGAATTCCAGTTGAGCTATTTCAAATCCTGAAAGATGATGCTGTGAAAGTGCTGCACTCAATATGCCAGCAAATTTGGAAAACTCAGCAGTGGCCACAGGACTGGAAAAGGTCAGTTTTCATTCCAATCCCAAAGAAAGGCAATGCCAAAGAATGCTCAAACTACCGCACAATTGCACTCATCTCACATGCTAGTAAAGTAATGCTCAAAATTCTCCAAGCCAGGCTTCAGCAATACGTGAACCGTGAACTTCCTGATGTTCAAGCTGGTTTTAGAAAAGGCAGAGGAACCAGAGATCAAATTGCCAACATCCACTGGATCATGGAAAAAGCAAGAGAGTTCCAGAAAAACATCTATTTCTGCTTTATTGACTATGCCAAAGCCTTTGACTGTGTGGATCACAATAAACTGTGGAAAATTCTGAAAGAGATGGGAATATCAGACCACCTGACCTGCCTCTTGAGAAATCTGTATGCAGGTCAGGAAGCAACAGTTAGAACTGGACATGGAACAACAGACTGGTTCCAAATAGGAAAAGGAGTATGTCAAGGCTGTATATTGTCACCCTGCTTATTTAACATCTATGCAGAGTACATCATGACAAATGCTGGACTGGAAGAAACACAAGCTGGAATCAAGATTGCCAGGAGAAATATCAATAACCTCAGATATGCAGATGACACCTCCTTTATGGCAGAAAGTGAAGAGGAACTAAAAAGCCTCTTGATGAATGTGAAAGAGGAGAGTGAAAAAGTTGGCTTAAAGCTCAACATTCAGAAAACGAAGATCATGGCATCTGGTCCTATCACTTCATGGGAAATAGATGGGGAAATAGTAGAAACAGTGTCAGACTTTATTTTTGTGGGCTCTGAAATCACTGCAGATGGTGACTGCAGCCATGAAATTAAAAGACGCTTACTCCGTGGAAGGAAAGTTACAACCAACCTAGATAGCATATTCAAAAGCAAAGACATTACTTTGAAAACAAAAGTCTGTCTAGTCAAGGCTATGGTTTTTCCATAAAGAAGGCTGTAAAGAAGGCTGAGCACCTAAGAATTGATGCTTTTGAACTGTGGTGTTGGAGAAGACTCTTGAGAGTCCCTTGGACTACAAGGAGATCCAACCGGTCCATTCTAAAGGAGATCAGTCCTGGGTGTTCTTTGGAAGGAATGATGCTAAAGCTGAAACTCCAATACTTTGGCCACCTCATGCAAAGAGTTGACTCATTGGAAAAGACTCTGATACTGGGAGGGATTGGGGGCAGGAGGAGAAGGGGACGACAGAGTATGAGATGGCTGGATGGCATCACAGACTCGACGGACATGAGTTTGAGTGAACTCCGGGAGTTGGTGATGGACAGGGAGGCCCGGTGTACTGCATTTCATGGGGTTGCAAAGAGTTGGACACGACTGAGTGACTGAACTGAACTGAACTGATGCTCAATACATGTGATACAACAATGAAGTATGGTCTCTGTGCCTTTGCACAGGCTGCTCCCTTGACCTGTAATTCTCAACCTACACAACCCCCCGAAGGAGTTTAACCAGCATTTTCTAAGCAACCATTATCTTCTTGGAAAGATTGAACTTGGGGAGCAGTCACCCCCTTTGCTCTTCTATGTCTATGTAGTTGGCTTGCCGTTTTCTACCGTAGATCCAGCTAAATTTTTTGCATGGTTAGAGGGAGAAAGGAAGGCAAAGAGGGAAGAAAGGAGTAGTGAACTCCTGAAGAGAGGCTATGCAAATTAGCAAGCCAAGCCACTAGAAATCAAAACACTATAAACCACCAAATAAATTCAAGGGACCTGCTTCTCATTTTCCCCTACATCTCTTCCTCAGGGGAAAACACCACACAGTTTCCTTAATTGGGTTGGCACCAGTCTGATTTGGGCCGGCATTTCTCAGGAGAAACACCTGAGTGCTCCCTTTCTAGGCCAATGAGAGAAAATTAACCAGAAGTCAGCCACCTCAGTCTCCTGTGTGCCTATCTGCTCCCTGTATGTATAACAGAAGATCTCAGAGTTATTCCTTCCTTTCCCACTGGAAGTGACATATTGGCATTTATGCTGGTTCGGTGATTCTAAAGGTTCAGGATGAGACAGCCACAGCTCCCTCCAATTACTCAGAATAGCTGAACTCAGCAGACAGTGAAAGACTCCCTCCACAGTCTCTATTATAAGCAGCCAGCTATAAGAGTCATCTCTGTGTGTATCAATACAAAAAAAAAAAAGGACTAGGTCATTAAAAAAAAACAATGTTAGATCATACATGCAAGATTTCTCACCTTCTTAATCCTCTCCAGGTAAACAATTCCAACTAGATAAACTCTTCTAGAGTTAGGAATGTGGATATACAATTGAAAGCACTGTAAAAAAAAACAACTGTTGTAAATATACTCCTTGAAAGTCCATGCATACTAACGCATGATTTTATTTCATATCAAATTGAAATATGAAAGAAAAGTAGTTCCTCATTAGTTTTGTACTTTAAGTTCCTAGCTTAATACATGAGAATGTTCATATCATTCCCAGGGACATTATGGGAAAGGCAAGAAAAGGGAACAACCTCTCTTCATTACCCATTTCATCTTTACTTTGAACTTGTATAATGTGAATAAATCTGGCAAATTAACATTCAATGGCAGGATGATATTACTTGATTTTCTGTTATCTTACCACTTACCTTTGTATTCGTATTCTTATTACATTTTCAAGTTTTTCTTACTTTTTTTTTTATCTCTTCTGAGTTTAAATTTCTGCTTTTAATTTTCTATTTTCAATATGCTCTCTTTCCAAGATTGCTTTAAAATTTATAAATCATGGCATTCTGCGGTGGGTAAGCATTATACTCAAAAGCCAGTTTTATCCTTCAGACATGATGGGATATGCTTATTACCACACACACACACACACACACACACAAAGGCCAAGATGATATTTTCTTTTGTTTTTATGGTCACACCACCTTTCATGCATTGCAAAGTGTATGAAAATACAATTGCATCGTGCTGCACCATTAATGACTTAATATTAGAATATTCCAAAAAAGCAGAAATGACTTACTTAAAGGCAACTGCTTTCAAAATTTCTTTGTTCTAGTAACATCTGTGGAGAAAGTATGCACTATATTTAATAGCATTATTTATTCAAGATGATTGACAGAAGCTCCCGTGTATCGTTCCATGCTCAGTATCTAATGGCATGTGCCTTGCACTGTCTTCCACCTCATCATTATGGGGAAGGGTAATGTGTGTATTTTCTAAATTCTTCTCCAATGTATAAATTAATTACAGCTTGAAATTTTATAGCAATCTAACTCTCATATAGATAAGGTGTAAAGTTAGACTTAAAGAACTGAAATGTAAAATGTATATCCTTATTTCCTACTTTACACTTCCATGCAGAAAAAATGACCTTAGCATTACTTCTTTATACTAATTTCCTTATTACTAGTAATCATTCATGAACATCCACGGTGCCCTAAACTCCAAAACCTTATTCATTCTGTTTTTATTTTACTTCTAAATAGAATGCTGTTTAATTTTAAAATATATAGGAATAAGATGATTATGGTACAGTAAATATAACAGTAATAATATAGCAACTAACACTTATGTAGCATTTACTATGTGCCAAGCATTTATATAAGCCTTTTACATATATATTAACTCATTTATTTCTATAAGGTTGGTACTACAGATCTTCTAGAGTTTCCCATTCAAATTTCATTTTTGGTAAAACAGTTGAGAACTCATAACAATATCTGTCTGTCTGTCTGCTCAGTCATGTCCAGCTCTCTGCAACCCCATGGACTGTAGCCCACCAGGCCCCTCTGTCCATGAGATTTTCCAGATGAGAATACTGGAATAGATTGTTATTTCCTACTCCAGGGAATCTTCCCAACCCAGGGACTGAACCCACATCTCCTGCATCTCTTGCATTGGTAGGCAGATTCTGTGTGTGTGTGTGCAGAAAAAAATAATTTATTTTAATCAAATGTCACAGAAGAAGACTTAGCAATTTTATAAAGGAGAGGAGACGATTAATCAACTATATTTCTAAATCATATATAGGCATTGTTGTTTTACTAAGTGGTTCATTTGACATTATCAAATTTCTGTGCTTTACATCTTAGCAACTTTGTGCTCATTTTATCATTGCAGTTTGTATTAACAATGTGTGCTTTATCTGATTTTTTAAAAACTTAATTTATTTATTTTAATTGGAGGCTAATTACTTTACAATATCGTGGTGGTGTTTCCCATACATTGACATAAATCAGCCATGGATGTATATGTGTCCCTGCATCCTGAAACCTCCTTCACCCTCCCTCCCCACCCCATTCCTCTGGGTTGTCCCAGAGCATCAGCTTTGAGTGCCCTGCTTCATGAATCGAACTTGCACTGGTCATCTATTTTACATATGGTAATATACATGTTTCAATGCTGTTCTCTCATAAGGTCCCACCCTTGCCTTCTCCCACATAGTCCAAAAGTCTGTTCTTTACATCTGTGTTTCTTGCTGTCTTGCATATAGGGTCATCGTTACCATCTTTCTAAATTCCATACATATGCGTTAATATACTGTATTGCTGCTCACAAAACATATCATGTAATCCTCATTATCCCCTTGCTCTCTTGCATTTAAGCTCAACCATTTACTTAATTCTGGACAATGGCTATGAATGGAAGTCAATGCATAGAAAAGTAACACACAACCTCCTGGTTGTTCTTTCTCTGCCATGATTAAGGTAGCCTGAAGCAGATACAAAATGACAGAACTTTCATCAGCCTGAAATCTTGACTTGTGTTTGCTAATTTCCATGTTGTGAATATTCTCAGCATGGCTGATTTCAAGCTCTTAACATGAAGTTACTGAATGGTGACATAGGAAGACGTGAGCAGAATGAACTCTCAGCCAGTACACAACGTGTCTAGAACATACAATAAGCTCTAAAAGAAGACATACCTATAATTTAGAGAGAGAGGTAGAGGCAGAAAATATTTCGCTATAAAATTGAAGTAAAAAATACTCAACATAGACTTGAACTTAGACATCTACATAGGTAACACTGTCTAAGGAACTGAGAAGTTATGAATGTGTGTTCCATTTGAGATAGTGAATTGATGAAGTTTTCTTAAATACACTCAAAATGAAACAGGATGTTTCCCACATCCTGTAAAGGTGATCAGCATGAACTCGGATTCAATCAGCACTTTACTGAATGCCCATTATGTGCCAGGAGTAATGCCACTTGTTTTTACATATGTTATCCCATTTCACCACAGGCTCCTTTGCCTTATCTCCGGTTTGCAGATGAGAAAAAAATGAGACATAGGCAATTAGCAAGAAATACAAAGGGGATTTGAATCCAAGCTCAACACACTGCTTCTGGGATCAGACTCTCTCTGTAGTCTCAAACCAGAAACAAAAACAACACAACAAAAAAGTGACTGGAAAGTAACTAAAGGAAATAAAGTTCTATTCTGCTCAAGCGTATCATAACATTGTGAAACAATTGGGTAATCACAGCCAAAGAATTTAGACGCCAAAAAAAATGATAATAAGGAAAGAAGAGATTTGAGCTTTTTAAATTTCTTTCCTTCACTTAGTGTAATTATTAAATATTATTAAACATTATTAAACAATATTAAAAATTATTAAACATTAAACAAGAAATTCCTACATGTTACTTTCTCCATGTGAAAAAGGGAGCTGATTCCAAAAAAAATTTGTTATTAATTATAATACTGCTAGCATAAAGAATAATTTTTCAGCTACTGTCGTTTGAGAGAAACATTCCTTTCAAAAAGTCCTAACTTGAAATTTGTCCATCTGAACTCATGGACTCAAGGAGTCCTGAGTATACCGCCCCAACAGAAGGGAGATTTCCTTTGCAAATGCCAAATGTTGGTGATCTTCTAAGCTGTATCTCTCATTACAATAATAACTTCACATTCTAGTTTATAAATCAGTCCCTTTAGAACACTTAAACAAAATAATTTTTTGTTTGTTTGTTTGTTTTTTGATCCTTCTACTTTGGGAGACATTTTTTGGGCCCAATTGGCTCACCGAAAGTCTCTGAATCTTTCTCTATACATCTCATTAGCAAGAACTACTTTTAGCATGCTAAAAGTTAATTTTAATTTAACTAGCTTCCTTACTTTTAAGTTAAATATAAAGAATTAACTTGAGAAGTGAGTTAAATTTCTTGAAAACTAGTAGATTTTATTCTCTCATGGTATTAGAGGCATTTTTCACAATGTCTACAAAGAGCATAATTTTACAATTAGCAGAACTACCCTGAATTAGTTTTATTTTCAAAGACAAACATTTTGTTTGTTTGTTTTTTGATCCTTCTACTTTGGGAGACACTTTTTGGGCCCAATTGGCTCACCGAAAGTCTCTGAATCTTTCTCTATACATCTCATTAGCAAGAACTACTTTTAGCATGCTAAAAGTTAATTTTAATTTAACTAGCTTCCTTAGTTTTAAGTTAAATATAGATAAAGAATTAACTTGAGAAGTGAGTTAAGTTTCTTGAAAACTAGTAGATTTTATTCTCTCATGGTATTAGAGGCATTTTTCACAATGTCTACAAAAAGCATCATTTTACAGTTTGCAGGACTACCCTGAATTAGTTTTATTTTCAAAGACAAACAGAAATTTCCTTATTCCCCAAACTCTTTTTAAAACTTCAGCATGCCAAATAGCAAATTAGTATCACCTGCAGATAAGAAGACAGGATGAGCAGTGGAAAGGTCATTAGACTTTTCTCTTTGAAGTTCTTTGAGGTGAAGATTACATAAGGCTGCCTGAAGATGGCACCCCACCCCAGTACTCTTGCCTGGAAAATCCAATGGACGGAGGAGCCTGGTGGGCTGCAGTCCATGGGGTCGCTAACAGTCGGACAGACTGAGCGACTTCACTTTCACTTTTCTCTTTCATGCATTGGAGAAGGAAATGGCAACCCACTCCGGTATTCTTGCCTGGAGAATCCCAGGGATGGGGGAGCCTGGTGGGCTGCCGTCTATGGGGTCACACAGAGTCAGACACGACTGAAGTGACTTAGCAGCAGCAGCAGCAGCAGCCTGAAGATGGTATAACTTGGCATAAGGTATAAAATGCATTTAACACATAGTAGAAATTCCCTCTTCTATCTATTCAGTTTAGATATATATATTCAGTGTTCATATCAGATATTGTTGCTTTTCTGAGCTCTCCCTTCCCAATTTTCTTCAGATTTTGAGGATGTTTATATACAATACCTTTCAGAAGGTTACTATCCTTACCAAATGTTTTATTTTTTAGTAACTGTTCAAAATAGACTTATACTGTGTCTATATGTTTCTTTCTGGGACTTCTCAGACTGATAAAAAGTTGTTCAAGAACAAGATGGACATTCAGCCTCTTGGGTCAAATACATTTTAACATCTCCCTATCCTATACAGATGGTTTCACTTCTTAAATAGCTTTGAATACCTAACTGACATTGGAGCAATAATTCTGCTATTGTCAAGCTTCCCTAGAAGATTATATATGAATGAAAACATTTACTTCCCACATGGAGTTGAAGTCTTCAGATTATGGGAAATATTAGAATTTATAATCAGGGATTCTAAATTATTTACTTTAACTCACCTTTGCTACCATTTATTCTCTGAGTTTATACAAGTCATTCAATTTCCAGCACTGTTTCCTGACCTGTAAAATAAGGAAATTTCTGAAGCTCTTTCTGTATCCACAATGCAAGCAGTGAAAAAATTGATGCAGCAGAAACAGATAATGTTTCTAGGAGTAAATAAGACTGAAAAAGTCTAGCTATTTTACCACCTGAGAATAAACAACAGCTACCAGTCCGCTCTTCTTCCATGTATCCTTCAGAAAAACCTACCCATTCACTCACACCAAGCCTACAATTCCCCTCACATTTGGTGGAAAGACCCAGTAGAGAAACACATCATCATGGTCCACAGGAAAATCTCAAACTAATTCATCATGACAGACCCAAAAGAAATCACTGGACATTTAAAAAAATCTGTATCAGGTTAGTCAATCAAGATGAGTAAACAATGCAATTCATGATACTGAAGGAAGCAATGCTAATTTAGGGAGCAGAAGAAGACTCAATAAGATTCTCATGAATCTTGCTTTAATGGACTTAAAGATATTAGAGATAATATTCTATGCACAAAAGCATAATGTTTTCAAAAGGACATTATATATAAAATTTAAAAATTTATTAAAGAAGAGAATTACTTTCTTCCATCTCCCCACTCCCTAAACTATTACGTTATTACCTATTTGAAAATTTGGTATATGTATCTTAAATCCTTACTTGGTATCAAAGTCCAGGGATGTTTTTCCAGGTATCATTTTAGCTCAGCTTCTACCTCAAACCCCCGCATGCAGCAAAAGTTTAATCTATAATGAGAAATAAGTAAATATTTAATAATGTTAATTAAATACTTTATTAAATGTCCAGAGCCAAAAAATGGCTGAAAGTATTCAGATTTATTAGCTTACCTGCTGCTGCTGCTGCTAAGTTGCTTCAGTCATGTCTGACTCTGTGTGACCCCATAGATGGAAGCTCACCAGGCTCCTCTGTCCCTGAAATTTTCCAGGCAAGAATACTGGAGTGGGTTGCCATTTTCTTCTCCAATGCGTGCATGCATGCTAAGTTGCTTCAGTCGTGTCCAACTCTATGTGACCCCATGGACAGCAGTCCACTTGGTTCCTTGGTCCAAGGGATTCTCCAGGCAAGAATACTGGAGTGGGTTGCTATTTCCTCCTCCTGATTAGTTTGCCTAGTACCAGGCAGACTAAACAGGAAAACAACAGCAAGAACAAAATCATACCAGGAAATTTTCAGGTAAAATTTCACAATTCAAAGTACAAAAAAAAATTTTTTTTAATAATTAACTAACTTTATTGTATATCTCCAAAATAACATCCAAAATGATACATAAATCATCTTACATCACTAGAAAACTATACCAGGGAAATTATCAGATACATACAAGGGTGTTTACAGGCATGTAAAATAATCCTAAGATTCTCTGTAGCAATAAATTATTCAAAGAGATGTTCCAGGTTAAGAATAAGGAATCTAGAAATAGGTACGATATAAGGCTTAAAAATCAGTGGCAGTATGACACTGAAGAACTGCAGAAAGTTTCATTTCTTTGAAATGTTTTTCCTGATCAACAGATTCTATTAGAAAAATGTTTAGAGGGCTTCCTTGGTGGCTCGGTGGTAAAGAATCCGCCTGCCAATGCAGGAGACACGTGTTTGATCCTTAGTCTGGGAAGATTTCACATGACTCAGAACAACTCAGCCTGTGTGCCACAACTATTGAGCATGTACTCTAGAGCCCAGGAACTACAGCTACTGAAGCTTGTGAGGGCTTAAGCCATGCTGCGCAACGTGAGAAGCCCTCACACTGCCATGAAGAGCAGCCCCTGCTCACCACAACTAGAGAAAGGCCATGGGACAACAGGACCCAGCACAGCAAAAAATCAACAAATGCATAAAGTGAAAGCATAAAAAAGAAAAACGCTTAGAATATTATTTTGAAGCAAAAGAAATAGTAACACAAGAATTTATTTTCTTAGGTGTTGTTCTGACTGTTCTACTATAGTGTTATATTTATGTCATCATAAATTGCAAATGAGGTATTGGGGTTTTCTGTTTTTAGAATCTGCAAATTGCCTTCAGTCTTTCCCAACATCAGGGTCTTTTCTAATGCATTGGTGCTTTGCATGATAATAAGCTATATAACATTATAAATCACAATGTCAAGAAAAAGTTGTTATTCTTATGTACAAGTGAGGGAAAAAATAGCAATTGTTGGTGAAGATTTGGCCAAATTGGAATGCTTGTAGACTGTTGATGGGAATATAAAATGATGCAACTGTGTGATCCAGAAATCTCATTCCTGGGCATACATTCAAATGAACTAAGATAGTATCTCAAAGAGATATATATGCACTCTCTAGTTCACAGCAGCATTACTCACAGTAGCCAAGGCATGGAAATTTAAGTGTTCACCGTGGAATGAATGGATAAAGAAAATATGGTGCATAATCACAATGAAATATTATTCGGCTTAAAAAAAACCTGCTATATACAACATGGATGAATCCATAGGACATCATGCTAAGTGAAATAAGTCAGAAACAGAAGAACAAATAATGCATGATCCTACTTGTATGAGAAATTTAAAATAGTAAAACAGGAATAAGAATAGAATGGCAGTTAGTGAGAGCTGTAAGGAGTGGGAAAGGACAGTTGCCATTCAGAAAATATATTTTCAGTCATGCAAGATGAATAAATTTAGAAATCTGCTGTACAACATTGTGCCTATAGTTAACAATACTGTGTCATTATGTATAAATTTGTTAAGTGGGTAAATCTCATGTTGTATTCTTAACAAACAAAATATAATAATAATAATTAAAAAGGAAAATGAAGACATGGGAAAAAAAATTAGGAAGAATATATATATCATTGACTTGCCCAGTCACACAGCTATTAGATGTTAATGCTAAAGTCTCTTGTTGTCAATTATTTTTTGCAATTTTAATATTAATCTAACCAAGCACCATTTAATGAGTTATTTTATTGTTTCGTTTCTCATTTACAGCATAATTCATAGCAACTTTGTCTTATTCAAATTCTCCCAAAACCAGATTTTGAAACAAGGTTTCAAGCAGAAGTAGTTTCTTAGAGAGGAAACATCAGAAAACAGTAGTCCTCAGCAGCAGTGCTGAGACAGGGGAAAGAATCCAGAAAAGTAAAAGATGTGTACATCAGAAAGTTGCCACCACAGAAAACCGGAATGGGTCCTTGAGGGACCCAGGAAAAGGTGTAAAATACAAACCTTAGAGTACTTCATCAGTGAGCAAAGAAGTCCAAATATTTAATTACTAAATGCCCCTGGTGGTCTTTCCTGGTGGCTCAGACAGTAAAGAGTCTGCCTGCAATGTGGGAGACCCAGGTTCAATCCCTGGGTTGGGAAGATCCCCTAGAGAAAGGCATGGCAATCCACTCCAGTATTCTTGCCTGGAGAATTCCAAGCACAGAGGAGCCTGGTGGGCTACAGTCCATGGGGTCACAAAGAGTCGGACAGGACTGAGCAACTAACACAAATGCCCCTGGTAAGGGGTGATGGGTTGAAGACTTTTATTAGTTGGTCTTTTCTGCTAGCCTTGCAAATAGGGTAGGTTTCAATAGCTTCCACTGGAAGTTGAGCCCGCAAAGAACAGAATGGTGGTGCCAAGAACATATGTGTGGGACTCTGCTCCAAACTCCCAACTAAATGGTGGCATTCCTTGTGAGCAGAATCCATATCTTGTTCTTTATTTCTACCAGGTAGCACAGAACTAACATTGAATAAATATAATTTATTTGAGTTAAGAATACTCAAGCATTTTGAACATATCATTGACTTAGCAGACAGTCTAACATTATCAAAAGGGAAGAGTTTTGTATGAAGGCTGCCACCAAATGCAAACATTCTTCCTTAGGGTATCAGTTCCCAGATGTTGTTATATAGATGAAAGCTGGTCTACAACTAAGTTTTTATTAATATGTGGCAGAAGAAGAATAATTGATAATTTCATATTTCTGTAAGATTTATAAAAATTGGGTTCAATAATTATAATTTGAAATTATCTCTGTCCTGTGTTTTTGCTTTTAAAATATCATTTTTCTTATGAAATTATAGTGAGAACAAATGGCATTCTATTTTTCCCTTTCAATGCCTATATGTTCCCTTTATTTTCCTGGACAAGTTCTTTAAGTGTGGTTCAGTTCAGTTCAGTCACTCAGCCATGTCCGACTCTTTGCGACCCCATTAATTGCAGCATGCCAGGCCTCCCTGTCNTCAGAAAATATATTTTCAGTCATGCAAGATGAATAAATTTAGAAATCTGCTGTACAACATTGTGCCTATAGTTAACAATACTGTATCATTATGTATAAATTTGTTAAGTGGGTAAATCTCATGTTATATTCTTAACAAACAAAATATAATAATAATAATTAAAAAGGAAAATGAAGACATGGGAAAAAAAATTAGGAAAAATATATATATCATTGACTTGCCCAGTCACACAGCTATTAGATGTTAATGCTAAAGTCTCTTGTTGTCAATTATTTTTTGCAATTTTAATATTAATCTAACCAAGCACCATTTAATGAGTTATTTTATTGTTTCGTTTCTCATTTACAGCATAATTCATAGCAACTTTGTCTTATTCAAATTCTCCCAAAACCAGATTTTGAAACAAGGTTTCAAGCAGAAGTCGTTTCCTAGAGAGGAAACATCAGAAAACAGTAGTCCTCAGCAGCAGTGCTGAGACAGGGGAAAGAATCCAGAAAAGTAACAGATGTGTACATCAGAAAGTTGCCACCACAGAAAACTGGAATGGGTCCTTGAGGGACCCAGGAAAGGGTGTAAAATACAAACCTTAGAGTACTTCATCAGTGAGCAAAGAAGTCCAAATATTTAATTACTAAATGCCCCTGGTGGTCTTTCCTGGTGGCTCAGACAGTAAAGAGTCTGCCTGCAATGTGGGAGACCCAGGTTCAATCCCTGGGTTGGGAAGATCCCCTAGAGAAAGGCATGGCAATCCACTCCAGTATTCTTGCCTGGAGAATTCCAAGCACAGAGGAGCCTGGTGGGCTACAGTCCATGGGGTCACAAAGAGTCGGACAGGACTGAGCAACTAACACAAATGCCCCTGGTAAGGGGTGATGGGTTGAAGACTTTTATTAGTTGGTCTTTTCTGCTAGCCTTGCAAATAGGGTAGGTTTCAATAGCTTCCACTGGAAGTTGAGCCCGCAAAGAACAGAATGGTGGTGCCAAGAACATATGTGTGGAACTCTGCTCCAAACTCCCAACTAAATGGTGGCATTCCTTGTGAGCAGAATCCAAATCTTGTTTTTTATTTCTACCAGGTAGCACAGAACTAACATTGAATAAATATAATTTATTTGAGTTAAGAATACTCAAGCATTTTGAACATATCATTGACTTAGCAGACAGTCTAACATTTTCAAAAGGGAAGAGTTTTGTACGAAGGCTGCCACCAAATGCAAACATTCTTCCTTAGGGTATCAGTTCCCAGATGTTGTTATATAGATGAAAGCTGGTCTACAACTAAGTTTTTATTAATATGTGGCAGAAGAAGAATAATTGATAATTTCATATTTCTGTAAGATTTATAAAAATTGGGTTCAATAATTATAATTTGAAATTATCTCTGTCCTGTGTTTTTGCTTTTAAAATATCATTTTTCTTATGAAATTATAGTGAGAACAAATGGCATTCTATTTTTCCCTTTCAATGCCTATATGTTCCCTTTATTTTCCTGGACAAGTTCTTTAAGTGTGGTTCAGTTCAGTTCAGTCACTCAGCCATGTCCGACTCTTTGCGACCCCATTAATTGCAGCATGCCAGGCCTCCCTGTCTATCACCAACTCCCAGAGGTCACCCAAACTCATATGCATCAAGTCTGTGATGCCATCCAGTCATCTCACCCTCTGTTGTCCCCTTCTCCTCCTGCCCCCAATCCCTCCCAGCATCAGGGTCTTTTCCAATGAGTCAACTCTTCTCATGAGGTGGCCAAAGTATTGGAGTTTCAGCCTCAGCATCAGTCCTTCCAATGAACACCCAGTACTGGTCTCCTTTAGAATGGACTGGTTGGATCTCCTTGCATTCCAAGGGACTCGCAAGAGTCTTCTCATTATATAAATCAATTTTAATTAAAGTCATACTACTCTGTAATATTAAAAAATGAAATATATAGGCTATTCCTAAATAAGTCTTCGTATACTCATCCTATCAGTTATTTTCCTAACCTAAAATAGCCTTACAACCATTGATGTGATTTCATATGGTAAATATGATCATTTGCACCTTCAAAAATGGTAAATATAAAATTTGTTTATTCATAAAGAAGCAAAAACATGAACAACTGCTTGGCTATTTTAGATTACATGGTTAAAACTTAACGCTGACCTTATTCTGTAATTAATTAGTTATTCTATACTATGTAAATAAAGCACTTCATTTGAAACATGCTACATATGGATTTATTGAGGAAATGATTTACAAAGTAAAACAAAGGACAAATGATCTTTGCCACAAAGTGCAATTGAAAGCCCTGGTATATGTAAGATTATAATAACTGTATTTTCCATGTATAAGAAGACATTCAGTGATCCTAGATATGTGTCTGGGATAACATCTTCTTTGACTCTTTAATAAAAACAATAACTCTTTGTAGCCCAAAATGATTTTTACACATTTATAAATTTTCATATTACATATGTGAATTCCTATATAGTTCCTTTTTATTCATGGAATTTTGAGTATGGCATAAATAAATGATTGGAAGATTTGGAAAAATAGTTAGCAACAATCTGCATTATATAGGAATCTGGCAAGGCTCTCTCTAGGTAAGTGATGGAGCAAGGGTCACCTGGGAACATAGATCACAGCGTGAGGTTCTAGTCAAACACATGTAGACAGACATGGGTTCCAGTGGACAAACACACACACATACATGCAAAATCTTGAAGGAATAAGAAAGCCACCACAGGGCAGTTTATAGCTTGGGAATGTCTTAACAGGCAGCTCCATTTTTGTAAAGAGACATACTTAAAATCTTTATATTCATGGACAATAGTCTTGATTTACTATTTAGTATTGGCACTAGTGGTAAAGAATCTGCTTGCCAATGCAGGAAACATGAGACCCAGGTTCTATCCCTGGGTCAGGAGGATTCTCCTAGAGTAGGAAATGGCAACCCACTCCAGTATTCTTGCCTGGAGAATCTCATGGACAGGGAAGCCTGGCAGGCTACAGTCCATGGGGTCACAAAAAGTTGGACACAACTGAAGCAACTTAGCACACATGCTTGTATGCACACCTGCACACACACATTCCAAAGGACTTTCCTGGTGGCTCTGTGGTAAAGAATTCTCCTGAAATGCAGGAGAAAAGAGTCGAACATGACTTGGCGATTAAACCACATACATTCCAGACTTTCTTATCTTATCTGTCTTATCTAGACAGTTCTGTTTTAGAACTTCCCAGATATGTCCTTATTCAATTTTTCCTGTGTTTCTATATAGAGACTATGAGGCAGGGTTTGAGGATGTATGATGACTTGGCATCACCTCCATTTATTTTTCTCAGACATGTGGCACTCCTTTTCGTCGTAACTAGGATTTATTATGAATCCTCTGGAATATGTCAGAGACTGAGAAAACAGTCACCAAAGCTTGTCTCTAAGCAACTTCCACATATTAATGTGAACTTATAAACCTGTGTATGGCCTTGTTTGCATGAGGGTGCACAGATCACTATTGTTATTACTCCTATGCTAATTGGCAAAGTCATCTGAAAGATTTAATTATCTTCCTAATACATAACTTACTGCCAAAGATTAAGAATTTAGAGCCCATTTACTTTTGAAATAATGGATTTTTAAATCCACAAAAGGTACTTGAATAAATAGATATTTCTTATGAATATTCTAATAAGAAATTATGCTAATAGCAATTGCTAAAGTAAAAATTGTTGAGAAGATTAATTACTTATAATATGCCATGAGCAACATGGGACAAAAATAGATAATTTTTCAATCTTCAATGTTCAAGAATTTTATTGATATATTCTTAGTGAGAAAAGAAACAAAGATTAACCTTCAGAAGTTTAGAAAAATATTTTAAGAAGAAAAAACATTTTCAATATGAGTTTAATGCTATCGCTTAGTTTCATCAAGTGCTATACAATCAATGCGATGCTTCTGCAAAAAGTAGTGATTTGGTTGTAAGCCATTAACATTAAGAAGAAACAGAGGACTTACTCTACCAGATATCAAGATTGATTATAAATCTAAAGCAATATGTGTGGCATTGTTGCAAAATAGACAAATAAGCCTGTGAAACAAACAGTTTCAACAACTGACATACATATATTTGTTGTTGTTCAGTTGCCAAGTTGTGTCCAACTCTTTGCAACCCAGAGGACTGCAGAACACCAGGCTTCCCCGTCCTTCACTATCTCCTGGCATTTGCTCAGACTCACGTTGATTTAGTCTGTGATGCCATCCACCAATCTCATGCTCTGTCAACCACTTCTCCCATCCTCAATCTTTCCCAGCATCAGGATCTTTTCCAATAACTCGGCTCTTGGGATCAGGTGGCCAAAGTAGTGGAGCTTCAGTTTCAGCATCAGTCCTTCCAATGAATATTCAGGGTTGATATTCTTTAGCATGGACTTGTTTGATCTCCTTGCTGTCCAAGGGACTCTCAAGAGTCTTCTTCAACACCACAGTTCAAAAGCATCAGTTCTTTTGTGCTCAGATTTCTTTATGGTCCAATTCTCAAATCTGTACACAACTACTGGAAAAACCAGGGCTTTGACTATATGGATGTTTGCAGAAAATGTGATGTCTCTGTTTTTTAAAGTGCTGTTTGGTTTTGTCATAGCTTTCCTTACAAGGAACAAGCATCTTTTAATTTCAAGGCTGCTGTCATTTCCTGCAGGGATTTTGGAGCTGCTGCTGCTGCTGCTGCTGCTAAGTTGCTTCAGTCGTGTCTGACTCTGTGCAACCCCACAGAAGAGACGGCAGGCCATCAGGCTCCCCCGTCCCTGGGACTCCCCAGGCAAGAACACTGGAGTGGGTTGCCATTTCCTTCTCCAATGCACGAAAGTGAAAAGTGAAAGTGAAGTCGCTCAGTCGTGTCCGACTCCTAGCGACCCCATGGACTGTAGCCTACCAGGCTCCTCCATCCATGGGATTTTCCAGGCAAGAGTACTGGAGTGGGGTGCCATTGCTGTCTCCTGGGATTTTAGAGACCTCCCCCCAAAAATATCTTCACTGTTTCCACTTTTTCCCCTTCTATTTGCCATGAAGTGACGGGACCAGATGCCATGATCTTAGTTTACTGAATGCTGAGTTTCAAGCCAGCTTTTTTAATCTCCTCTTTCACCCTCATCAAGAGACTCCATAGTTCCTCTTCATTTTCTGCCATAAGGGTGATGTCATCTACATATCTGAGGCTGCTGATATTTCTTCTAGCAATCTTGATTCCAGTTTGAGATTCATCCAGCCCAGCATTTCACATGATATACTCTGCATACAAGTTCAATAAGGATGGTAACAATATACAGCCTTAATGTACTCTTTTCCCAATTTTGAACCAGCTCATTGTTCCATGTCCAGTTCTAACTGTTCTTCCTGACCTGCATACAGGTTTCTCAGGAGGCAGGTAAGGTGGTCTAGTACATCTGTCTCTTTAAGAATTTTCTACAATTTGTTGTGATTCACACAGACAAAGGCTTTAGCACAGACAATAAAGCAGAGGTACAAGTTTTTCTGGAATTCCTTTGCTTTCTCCATGACTCAGTGAATGTTGGCAATTTGATCTCTGTTTCCTCTACCTTTTCTAAACTCAGCTTGTAAAACTGGACATTATCATTTCATGTACTGCAAAAACCTGTTGAAGAATTTTGATCATAATCTTTCTAGCATGTGAAATGAGCACAGTGGTATGGCATTGTCCTTCTTAGGGATTGGAATGAAAACTGACCTATTCTAGTCTTGTGGCCACTGCTGTATTTTCCAAATTTGCTTGCATATTGAGTAGAGCACTTTAACAGCATTATCTTTTAATATTTGAAGTAGCTCAGCTGGAATTCCCTCAGTTCCACTAGCTCTGTTTGTCATAATGTTTCCTAAGGCCCACTCAACTTCACACTCCAAAATGTCTGTCTCTAAGTGTATGATCACATGGTTATGGTTATCCAGGTAATTAAGACCTTTTTTCTGTATAGTTCTTCTGTGTATTCTTGTCACCTCTTCTTAATATTTTCTGTTTCTGTTGCTGCTGCTGCTGCTGCTAAGTCGCTTCAGTCGTGTCTGACTCTGAGCAACCCCATAGATGGCAGCCCACCAGGCTCCCCCATCCCTGGGATTCTCCAGGCAAGAACATTTGAGTGGGTTGCCATTTCCTTCTCCAATGCATTAAAGTGAAAAGTGCAAGTGAAGCTGCTCAGTTGTGTCCAACTCTTAGTAACCCCATGGACTGCAGCCTAGCAGGCTCCTCCATCCGTGGGACTTTCCAGGCAAGAGTACTGCAGTGGGGTGCCATTGCCTTCTCCTTCTCTTTCTGTTAGGTTGTTACATTTTCTTTCTTTTATTGTGCTCATCCTTGCATGAAATATTTCCTTGATATCTCCAATTTACTTGAAGAGCTCTCTCATCTTTCCCATTCCATTGTTTTCCTCTATTTCTTTGCATTGTTCATTTAAGAAGGCCTTCTTATCTTTCTTTGCTATTCTCTGGAAATCTGCATTTAGTTAGGTATATCTTTCCCTTTCTCTTTTCCCATATATAGATGGTTGATAAATGACAAAGAAAATGCTTGATTGAAAAGGAAATGACAAAAAATACGATCTTTTTTAAAAAAAGGCTATACATCCATATATAAAAGGAAAAAAAATTCCTACTGTCATACGTGCTCAAAAATTAATTCCAGGTGGATTTTTACTCTAACAAACATTAAGTCTTCCAGAAAGTAGCAGAGAAGAATATTTTCATGAACTCAAAATAGGTAAGAATTTTTTTTTTCATTATCACTAACTATAATAGGAAAAACTGATAATTAAATTACCTTGTCAGAATATCTGTTCACCTAAAAACATTATTTTTAATAAAGAGAAAATGTTAAACCACAACCGTGGGACTTTCCAGGCAAGAGTACTGCAGTGGGGTGCCATTGCCTTCTCCTTCTCTTTCTGTTAGGTTGTTACATTTTCTTTCTTTTATTGTGCTCATCCTTGCATGAAATATTTCCTTGATATCTCCAATTTACTTGAAGAGCTCTCTCATCTTTCCCGTTCCATTGTTTTCCTCTATTTCTTTGCATTGTTCATTTAAGAAGGCCTTCTTATCTTTCTTTGCTATTCTCTGGAAATCTGCATTTAGTTAGGTATATCTTTCCCTTTCTCTTTTCCCATATATAGATGGTTGATAAATGACAAAGAAAATGCTTGATTGAAAAGGAAATGACAAAAAATACGATCTTTTTTAAAAAAAGGCTATACATCCATATATAAAAGGAAAAAAAATTCCTACTGTCATACGTGCTCAAAAATTAATTCCAGGTGGATTTTTACTCTAACAAACATTAAGTCTTCCAGAAAGTAGCAGAGAAGAATATTTTCATGAACTCAAAATAGGTAAGAATATTTTTTTTCATTATCACTAACTATAATAGGAAAAACTGATAATTAAATTACCTTGTCAGAATATCTGTTCACCTAAAAACATTATTTTTAATAAAGAGAAAATGTTAAACCACAGAGTGCAGGAAACATTTGCAAGACATATAAGTAACAAAGAGTTTATATATAGTACATATGTGTATGTATATTGTTGTTGTTTTTTAGTTGCTAAGTCGTGTCCAACTCTTTGTGATCCCATATACTGCAGCATGCCAGGCTTCCCTGTCCTTCACTATCTCCCGGAGTTCGCTGAAACTCATGTCCATTTGAGGTGATGATGCCATCCAGCCATCTTGTCCTCTGTCGCTCCCTTCTTCTCCTGTCCTCAATCTTCTCCAGCATCAGGATCTTTTCTAATACACCCCACAGTGCAGATGACTGGAAGGATGTGGCAGTATGATGGGGAGGGAAGATTACTAGTTACAGAGGGAGTTAACATCAGGTTGGCTCACCAATACCAAGAAAACTGGCAGACAGGCGCACCTCTTTGATGCACTGTCACAGTAGAAATAGTTCTGATACACAGAGTAGAACAACCAACTAGCTGGAGCTTGGGGCAAGTATGTAAGCTTTTACCTATTAGGTTCTGTGATTAAAAGGAAATATCAGTAAGGTGAGTAGGGTGTGGGCAAGGCAGAGACTGGTCAGCAGGGGAGGTACCAAGAGTAAGAGAGCTGCTATCTTTATGTACTGAGAGCTACCAGTATATAAACAATAGCCCTATATAGTTCTAGAGGAAAGAAATGGAAGTACCCTCTTGAGAGTTTCTTGTATTGGATTGGATGGTGTCTTTCAAATTTTCATGCTCTTCCTGGATCTGAATATGAATATGTTTGGATATTAGGTGGTTACACATTTAATTAATTAGGATGAGATCATACAGAAATAAGTAAGGTAAGTGGGATCTTAATCTAATACGACTTTTGCCTTCACAAGAAGAGGAGAAGGGCCTCACAGATAAGCAAACAGAAAAGACACATTGACAAGAGAGGCAGAAACTGGAGTGAGACAGCCATAAGCAAGGAACACGAAAAATTGGCAACCACCACCAGAAGCCAAGGACAGGCAAGGAAAAATTGTACCCAGAGTCAGAAGGAGCATGGCCCTGCTGACACCTTGATTTTGAACTTCTAACCCCTAGAACTGTGAAAGAAGAAATTTCTCTTGTTTAAAGTCACACAGTTAATGTCACTATTACAACAGCCCTGGGAAATAAAATACAGTTCTTACATTACATGTGAAATGGTATATCACTCCAAGGTAGTTTGTGATGGTTAAAGACGTATTCCATAAATCCTAAACCTACCACTAGAAAGCAAGCTTGACAAAACCTAACATCCATTCCTGTTAAAATCAGTCAGAAAGCTAGGAATAGAAGAAAACTTTCTCAGTCTGATATTTAAAAAGCATCTGTGATCAACCTAATACTGACATTACACTTGATGACAGACTGAAAACTTTCCCCCTAAGATTGGGAACATGGTAAAGATTCTTGCTATCACACTTCTGGACAACATTGTACTAGGGGTCTAGTCAGTACAATAGGGGAAGAAATAAAAATATAAAACCCTATTATGTAATAAAGACAGAATTCAAAATGTCTTTATTCATAGACAACATGATTATGTATGTGGAAAATTTGATAAAAACTACCACAAAATGCAGAGCTTCCCCAGCGAATCAGTGGTAAATAATCTGCCTGCAATGCAGGAGACACAGGAGAGGAAGTTTCACTCCCTGGGTCAGGAAGATCCTCTGGAGGAGAATTCAAAATGTCTTTATTCATAGACAACATGATTATGTATGTGGAAAATTTGATAAAAACTACCACAAAATGCAGAGCTTCCCCAGCGAATCAGTGGTAAATAATCTGCCTGCAATGCAGGAGACACAGGAGAGGAAGTTTCACTCCCTGGGTCAGGAAGATCCTCTGGAGGAGAGCATGGCAACCCACTCCAATATTCTTGCCTGGAGAATCCCATGGACAGAGGAGACTGGTGGGCTACAGTCCATGGGGTCACAGACAGTCGTAAATGACTGAAGTCCCTGAGTCCTCACACACACAGGCATACCCCCAAATGCTACTCAAACTAGTAAGTGATTTCAGTAATACTTATTTAGCAAGTGTCACTGGGCTTCTTGCTTCCAGATGCAAGATCAATATACAAAATTGACCTGCATTTCTATATACTAAAAATGAGCAATTAGAAATTGAAGTTAAAAGCAAAAATAGTTGCATTAAAAATAGCACCAAAATATGAAATACTTAGGGATAAAGATCTGTATAGTAAAAACTACAAAATATTGCTGAGAGAAATTAAAAACCTAAGTAAATGGAGAGATATACCTGTTCTGAGGGTATATCTCAATGTCAATGTCAAGATTAACTACATTAATATAATTAATATTAAGGAGAAGGCAATAGCACCCCACTCCAGTACTCTTGCCTGGAAAATCCCATGGACAGAGGAGCCTGGTGGGCTGCAGTCCATGGGGTCGCTAAGAGTTGGACATGACTGAGTGACTTCACTTTCACTTTTCACTTTCATGCCTTGGAGAAGGAAATGGCAACCCACTCCAGTGTTCTTGCCTGGAGAATCCCAGAGATGGGGGAGCCTGGTGGGCTGCCGTCTGTGGGGTCGCACAGAGTCGAACACGACTGAAGCCACTTAGCAGCAGCAGCAACAATCAATATTAGAGTCAATTTTTCCCAAGTCAACTATATTATTAAAATCCCAATAAAAAATCGAGAAGTATTGTACTGGCATAAAGATAGATGTTTGTCATCCAATATATCAAAGGAAAATATAGTGTCTAGAAATAGACTTGAGTATGTGCAATCAACCAATTTCTGACCAATAAAGAAAGACAATTCAGTGAAGGGTAGGTCTCTTTTTTTCCTTTTTAACAAATGGTGCTGGAATAATTGTATCTACACATGCCAAAAAATTACTTTGAATCATTTCTCACCTCACATTTAAAAAATTTGACTTAAAACTTACCATAATTCAAAATAAAAAACAAAACTGCATAACTTCCAAAGAAAATATAAGATTAAACTCCTGTGAGTTTGGGTTAGATACAGCAAACACAATCTCTAAAAGAAAATAAGTGTTAAATAGTACTATAAAAAAATTAAAAATTTTTGCTCTTCAAAAGACACTAGTAAGAAACTCTTGATTCTCACAGAAAGGGAAACAATATTTTCAAAACCTGTGTATCTAAAATTTGGTTTGTTTCTAGAGTATATAAAGAAGTTTTAGAACTCAATACTAACAAAAGAAAAACTAATTTAACAGCAACAACAACAAAATGACCCCCCCAAAAACTTAAACAACTCACCAAAGAAGGAATGTGTGTGTGTGTGTGTGTGTGTGTGTGTGTGTGAGTCACTTAGTCATGTCCAACTCTCTGCCACCCCTTGGATGTTCCTCTGTCCTTGGGATTCTCCAAGCAAGAATACTGGACTAGGTTGCCATTCCCTTCTCCAGAAGATCTTCCCAACCCAGGGATTGGCCCTGGGTCTCCAGCACTTCAGGCAGATTCTTTACCATCTGAGTTATCATATACTGATGACAAATATGTATATAAAAATGTTCCAAATCATTAGTCATTAGGAAAAGGCAAATTACAACCATATTGAAATATCACTATATACCTACTATGGATTTCTCTACATATTTACATTAAAAACTCTGATGGGCTTCCCTGTTGGCTCAGTGGTCAAGAATCTGCCTGCCAGTGCAGGAGACACTGGTTCTATCCCTGATCCGACAAGATCCCACACACCTCAGAGCAACTACGCCCATGCACCACAACTACTGAGGCTGTGTTCTAGAGGCTGGGAGCTGTAACTACTGGCCCCCACTCTTAGAGCCCGTGCTTCAGAGCAGGATGAGCCTCTGCAATGAGAAGACCGCACGTCACCACTAGAGAGTAGCCCCTACTCATTGCAATTAGAGAAAAGCTGGCACAGCTTAGACCCACACAGCCAAAAATAAATAAATAAAGTTAAATATATATACAACACTGGCTAGTTTGTGAAGCAAATGAAATACTCGTGCACTATTGCTCCTGAGAATGTATATTGACACAGCTGCTTGGCACTTTCTTAAAAAATTAAACTTCATGACCCAGCTGGCTCTCTTCTAGGATATTTATTTACCTAAGAGAAAGGCAATCATATGTTCATACATACACTTACACACAAATACTTACAGAAACTTTATTAGTAAAACATCCCAAACTGGAAATGACCTAAATGCCCATTAATATTAATAGATGAATGGATAAACAAATTGTGGTGTATCTATACAATGGAATACCACTCAAAAATAAAAAGTGATGAACTATCGATACCTCCAGTGTAAATGAATCTCATATAACTATGCTAAGTTTTTAAAAGGGAAAAAAGAACACATACTCTATTATTCCATTTATTTGATATTCTAGAAAGTGCAAGCTACATTTCAATGATAGAGAGCAGACCAGCAGCTGCCTAGTTGACAGAGCAGGAGGAGACAAGGATTATAAAGGAGCATGGGAAACTTTTGGTGATGATCAATGTGTTTACTATCCTTATTATCGTGATGGTTTTATGAGGTACACATAATTCAAAACATGTAAAATTCCGTAATTCAAATGTGTACAATTTGGCGTATATCAGTTCTATCATAATTTTAAAGTCTTTGTACCTGACTGTTACATCTCTGTAATATTTGCATACATCTTCTCAAGGATCGACTGTTTACTACCAAACCAGGACTACATATTCAGTTGCAGAAAGTAACAACACTTATAGTTGCACTCCTCTTCAGTCAGGTAAGGGTAGCCTTCCTCTCCAAACAGAGCTGCTGCTCAATAAAGTTATGTTCTTAACAAATATATGCAACTTAAGTATTTGAGTTAAGAATGTTATTTTTGGGTTCTTCAGTTCCTTTTCTCAGCAATTATACAAACTATCTGTTCTTACTTCTTAATGGGAATAAATTATTCATTATGAGAAACAGTCTGGCTGACAGGTGGAACATCAAATCAGGCAGCCAAAATTCTCTCTTTTCTCACATTTAAAGTGACCAGGTTATTGTTGTTTAGTTACTAAGTCATGTCTGACTCTTTGCAACTCCATGGACTGTAGCCTACCAGACTCCTCTCTCCATGGGATTCTCCAGGCAAGAGTACTGGAGTGGGTAGCCATTCCCTTCTCCAGGGGATCTTCCCAACCCAGGGATCGAACTCAGGTCTCCTGGATTGCCGGTAGAACCTTTACCATGAGAGCCATCAGGGAAGCCCCTTAAATGACCATGGGTAGTCCCTTAACCTCTCTGAGCTTTGATAACCTACTAGCAATATCAGGACATGAATTCCTCTCGGAACTATTGCTACAACAGAATATGTGTGAGGAACACTGCTGGTTCAAACAACCATGACATTACATATCCTACCAAAATTTTAAATCAGGCTTTTAAATAAGCCAAGATCATACAAAGAATTTTAGAATAACTTACAATAAATATCACAATTACCTAAGAATTCATAGAAAATTCTTTCTACCTAGAAAAAAAAATTTTTGGAAAGACAACAATTTCTCTAATGTTTTATCTTATGCATCTTTCAATGAGTTTATAAGGGAATATAGGCATTTAAAAAATATTGATTTAAATTTTTCCTTGGTAATATTTCTAAAACTTACCATTATTTTCAGTTGGCATTTATAGTTTTATAGCACTTTGGGGCAGTAAAGGAATTTAATCTTCTTATTTTAAAATAGAAAGAAAAAAAAAAAAGAACCTTGGATCTCAGAGGTGTTCAACAACAGATTAGAAGCACTCTTTTATATAAGCAGAATTTGGTGTGGTATTTTAATCTACAGAGAATTCCTAGGGAAACAAAAACCCTTTATTGTCCCGATGAAATGTTTAAATGAAGATGTTCAACTTTTACTGCCCCTAAAATAAAGAATTGTCTTAGTGAAATGATCAAAATAGACTTGATCCTATGGCCATAGTTGTCCATTCAATAGGGATTCACTTTTAAATGATAAAATTTGGTGTTACACCTGATGAAACATAGCAGGAATGTTCTAAAGGTGTCTTCACTTTTGTTGTGAGTAGCATGTCTCTGTATGAAAACATACAGAGGGATATCACTGTATTGACACCATACAGGCAGATAATCTTTCAAACGAATACCCTACCTTTGTATCCAGTACTACTTCATGTGTTTTCAGAAAAGTTATTAACTACTACATTTTATTTTGTCTCTTTAGAAAAATTATTAAACACAAACACTAAATATGATTCTAGAAATGATAGCTAGTTAGATTTTTCCAAGAATAAACTTCTATTTCTGATTACTGACTTTAAACTGACTAGTATTAAATGCCTTGGTGGAATGAACAGAGATAAAGTAATTATGTATAACTGTTCGTTGTTCTTGCTTTCAAGAAATAGAAAAATCAAGTTCCTTGAATCCCTATGGCTCAACCAAAAAAATCTAGCACAAATTGAGTACATAATGCAAAGTCATGTTTTAAATATAAATGTAACATATTCCTTAATCCCTTAGAAATATTGTGATACATAAAATCTGGGTAATCTAGCAGTCATTGTATCTTTCCATTATTCTGTGCAAAGATTTCAATATGTGACTTTCCATAATCTTCTGTTTCTTTCTGTCCGACTTCCACAAGTAGAAAACTTCTGATATTACAAAAAGACATAGTAGTGTCCTATTGAGTGTCTTGAAGATCATCTGTCCTGTCAGACATGATGTAATTTGTCAACCTAATTTGTCAATATAAAATCCACTGCAATGAAACAATATGCACCAAAAATCATGTTGTATCAGTAAGCAAACACTCCACACAGCAACCATGACCTGAGTCTACAAAAAACATCCAATCCAGCGTAAAGATAATTAACATAACGTGCATTGACATTTTCCAGAAAGAGTAAATATATTTCATGTTGACATTTATTCACCAGTGTACAAAAGGATTTCTTAGGCCAGATGGTCACTTTTTCTTTGTCTATTATTATTTTTGTTTGTCTATTGTCAAAATGGACTGTATTGGGTTGAGCCAGGCAAAAAGAAATAGAAATCACAGGGCAGATTTTCCAAAAAAAGAACTATTACGATTGAGAAAGACCTCTATTTTTTTTGCAATTAAATTATTCAACTAAATCAAGATAATTAATTAAAATTAGAAAAGACTATTCAAAATCATATTTTACTCTGCTTTAATTTTTCTATGTTAATACTGTATATGAATTTTAAAAAGCTTTCCTTCTTGACTGCAGTAAATTTACAAGGACAACAAGTAAAATGTCTCATATTCATAGAACTTGGTCATAATAGTAATTAATTCTCTCTACATTTCTAAAATTCACACTCCCACAGTTTCTGCAGAAAAAAAATAAAGTTTCTTAAAAGTTGACCTGGCTTATCTTAAGTTAAATAGAAAAGGCCCAAGGCCTCAGACACAAAGTAAAACTTACCTTTGTAAAAGAAGATATGTCTGTCTGCATTATTTGCACAGATGAATAATCTAAAACACGGAGTTTAAATGCATTTGAGGCCAAGGAGAGTTTCTTCACCACGTGCTGTGAGTTAATGTGTTTTACTATAAAGCATTGGAACTTCATTTCTGGTAGTCATGAGTCCCTTTAAGGATCAAAATTATAGATTTCTCCAAGGCAAACCACACATACACACACAATTTTTATACAGTTAGAGGACACTTTCTGATCTAGTTGATATTCAAGTCAAGACCTGAGCTCCACTTTAGGAAGCCGTTCATTTGTAATGCTAAATAAGCAGGTTTCAACATAATCTGTTGGAGGTTCAAATAGGCCCTATTGTTGAGTTTTCTCTGTTATCCTGTTCCTTACTTCCCTGCTTTAGCACTGTTGCTAAGCTGTCAACTCAACTTTGAATCGCACTCCATTCATAGTCTTTATCTTTAGGTCTTGGTTTCCACTGACCAAAATCCTCTTTGTCTTCCATCTTTGCTCATGGTCCCACAGGATCTAGGTGCATGAATTTTTATTCACTATGACAAATTATTCACCTTGGCAATGGTGATATCTTATTATTTTTCATTTTTAGAACTGCAATTGTATGTTAATAATTGATGAATGGATGTATGCAAACTACCAAATTTCCCTGGGTGCAAAGTTCCAATGTCACCAGTGGAACAGAGCCAAAATGAGAATTTTTACTTCATCTGAAAAAACTGTCCCTATTGACCAACCATAACATTCTAAAGGGGATATTCATTGAATTAAATGAGAATAAGAAAGCTTTGCCTAAGTAATCAGAGCAGAAAATACTAGAGATGGAAGGAGGGATCAAGAGCAGATTCTTTTCAGTTCAGTTTATTTTTTCAAAAAGGCAAGGTTTCTTTTAATTGACATCCAGAGCAATATCCATGCCTTTAAATTACTGTTTTTTCCTGGATAACAAAATGAATCATCAAAGAAAATTAATTGCTTCATCAGTGTTTTATTTCAACTATTTTATTGCACTTATTTTACTATTGGAAAGCTCATATTAAAAATAAAAAAGCTTATACTAAAACATAACGATGAAGTCTTAGTGTTAAAATATTTCTGCCTTTGCTATCAAGTGGTTCTTGATTACTTGAAGATAAATTTGCTTATTTTTCCCAAACCTCTATTTCTCAGATTAAAGAAATGATAGCACTGAGTTCCAAATACATTATAATTTGATTTTCTTCTATGTCAATTTTATTGATGACTAAACATGGAAACATTCATGCTGAGGAAAGAATCCTAAACCACAGATACAGAGAAGGGAAAAAGAAAGGGTTCCGAGCACAGGGAAGTTGGCATCCATTTCTTCATGTAACCTGCACAGGAAAATACATCTTTTTCTTTTTTTGGGACACTGAAATTCTAAGCAGATCAAGTAACAAACCAAGAAATCACATTTGGTACATCTGTTCAGCTGTTAGGCTTCAGCTTCTTCATCTTAAGGACAGGAATGTTCCAGATGCAGCTACACGATGTGCAGTCTGTAAATCGGCACCATGGGCATTACCCGGAAGCTGTTTAGAAGCAGAGACACTCAGGCCCCCACCCTCCAGAGCCTCCCAGAACCAGAACTTACCTTGTAATAAGGTCCCCAGGTGGTCGTTCCTTACAGTCAAGTTTGACAAGCATTGATCATGATGGCTTTTCCCCAAGACTCGAAGGAAATCGTAAGGGGAGAAAAAAAAAGAGGGAAATTGTCCCTCTGCACTTTGCAATCTCTCACCTATTTCACTGAAATAATTACAGCCCCAGGTCGTCTGTTTCTGGGAAAGCACATGCAGCCACTTGTGAGTTCAATTAAGAAATCAAAGGCATGGCTTTACAAACAAAAATTTTATAGAAAAAGTAAAGGGAAAAAAAGGACTAGACTGAGTAAGTTGCTTTGAAAATTTGTCCGTTTGTTTATTGTGACAGGAGAAGATGAACATAGACTGACTTCTCCAGACAGATAATAGGGAAATTTTGCCTAAGAGCATGCTATTGAAAATAAGGTACAGATGCAATAAAGGAGAGCATTGACAGATAACAAGAAAACAAGCACAGTACAGAAGGCTGTTTATTGTAATGCCTGGGTCTATGTAACACTGTCTTGAATCTCAAAATTGATTTTGCTTTTTTCTGAAGCAATGGTGTCTTGAGTACAACAAAATAAAAAGGAAGAAAACACCCGCAGTCTAAAGTTGGACTGAAGCAGCACTACTTGGCAACCATGTTGCAAGCTTAATAATGTTAGGACAATGTCATTTGAAGGGAGAAATATTTTCCTTCCACTTGCTGAGTCTCTGAAATGTCTATAAGGGTATGAAAGATGTGGGTAATAATGGAGCAGATGCATCTGAATTAGAGCTATATTTTTCTCAAATGTTTCAAATTTAAAAATCCAGTTGAATGCTGTGGTTTACTTAGTAATTTTTTAGTATATGTTTTTTCTTTTCCATCCCAATTCTTTGGCTATATATAGCCTGTGAGTTTTTTAAAAAAATAACATTGCCTGAGGAATCCAAACAAAGAGAAAGGAAACCCATTCTTAGTAAATCAAAGGAAATGGGGTACTTTCTATGAGCACTAATAATTTTGTCTATCAACAAACGCATCTGCAGTTCAGTTCAGTCGCTCAGTCATGTCCAACTCTTTGCGACCCCATGAATTGCAGCACGCCAGGCCTCCCTGTCCATCACCAACTCCTGGAGTTCACTCAGATTCATGTCCATAGAGTCGATGATGCCATCCAGCCATCTCATCCTCTGTTGTCCCCTTCTCCTCCTGCCCCCAATCCCTCCCAGCATCATAGTCTTTTCCAATGAGTCAACTCTTCACATGAGGTGGCCAAAGTATTGGAGTTTCAGCTTCAACATCATTCTGTCTAAAGAACACCCAGGGCTGATCTCCTTTAGAATGGACTAGTTGGATCTCCTTGCAGTCCAAGGGACTCTCAAGAGTCTTCTCCAACACCACAGTTCAAAAGCATCAATTCTTCAGCACTCAGCTTTCTTCACAGTCCAACTCTCACATCCATACATGACCACTGGAAAAATCATAGCCTTGACTAGACGGACCTTTGTTGACAAAGTAATTTCTCTGCTTTTGAATATGCTATCTAGGTTGGTCATAACTTTCCTTCCAAGGAGTAAGCATCTGCAGTGGATGGACACAAATACAAAATACCATATCCTGGGACTGATAGCATGGTAGATTTTTGATTCACTTGCCTAAGCTAATAAGTTTGGTGTGTCATTTCCGACCCCCCCCCCACTCGCCATGGGTGGTGTACGTGTGGGCATGCTCAGTCACGTCTGACTCTTTTGAGACTCCATAGACTGTAGCCCACCAGGCTCCTTTGTCCTTGGGATTCTCCAGGCAAGAATACTGGAATGGGTTGACATTTCCTTCTCCAGGGATATTCCTGACCCAGGGATCAAACCTGCATCTCTGGCATCGCTTGCATTGGCAGGCAGATTTTTTTTTACCACTAGCGCTGCCTGGGAAGCCCAATAACATCAGCAATTTGAACAAATCAAAAATTTTGGATAAAATTGTAATAAAAGTTAAGATGCTGGAGGAAGACTATATCTAACACATAGAGTCCAGGCTTTTCTCAAGTAGATACCTAAGCAAACTCAAAAATAGCAATGAAAATATTTAAACTACACAAGGATGTTTGGGAAATACAGATCGTGAATGTCTAACAAGTTTCTAACATTTCCCAGGGTGATGGTTCATTTTCTAGTATGTTCAAGTAACTTTTTGGAAGTCTTTCAAAGAACTGACACAGGCTGTTTGCATAAGTACAGGATTCTAAGGCACTCTGTCTAGTAGAAGAAGCTCAGGGTTCTGTGAGAAAGTCATTCTAAGGAGTATTTAAAGGGCACACTGAATGAGCCAAGGCTGTATGTGTTAGACCCTTTAAAGAGTAAATTGAGAACAACTTTATACAAATGTGGTTATAGACACTAGAAACCAGTTATTGAAAATACATAAACATAAGCCAACAATGCTTCCTTGTAAGTAGCAAATCTTCATTAAGTCTTTTGGCATTGATTGCATTCACATGATTCATTTTGAACTCTCCTTAATAATGTGAATTTAATGCATAATTTCTTTATAATGACATTTTTTAATTACCACATAATCACAGGTGGAAAAAATGTATCTTCCATTTGGTCCATTTTATGAGGCTAAGCAAACAAATCTATAAAATAACTTATTCTGCTAGTTGCTTGGAAACCTTATTGTTGATATGACAACCCTAGCATAATAAATCAAATCACCACTTTCTTTTATTTGCATATAGAAGTCATATATTTTCAGAAGAAAAGTGCTATTTCTTTTTCCTATACTACAGTGACATCTACAGAAAGGAATAAAGAAAAATTGAAAGGAGAGAGCTTTCTTTCTTTTTTTAAATACTCTAACCTAAAGTACATTAAAACTCCCAGCTTTAAGAAATAAATTTAATGGTTTCAACACAAAAATCTTTTTTGTAAGGACCCTAAAAATCTCAGAAGGCCTAATTTATAGAAGCTTACAACTTGTGCTTCCTGAAAAAATCTAGGGAATAGAATTTTCCAAGCAAAGTTAGTCATGTTACTTCCAAATAGATGTAATTATTTCCTTCTTGAGGATCAGAGGATACTTGAATTTTTAGAAGATCAGCATTTATAGTCAAGTGTAAATAATCACAGATTCCCAGGTGGCTCAGTGGTAAAGAATCCGCCTGGTAATGCAGGAGATGCTGGTTCAATATCTAGGTGGGGAAGATTCCTTGGAGGAGGAAATGGCAACCTACTCCAGTATTCATGCTGGGAAAATTCCAGGGACAGAGGATTCTGGCAGACTACAGTCCATGGGGGTCACACAGAGTCCAACATGACTGAGCAACACACACACACACACAGATACACACACACACACACACACACGCATAAATCATCACTTGTCTTCAGAGCTTCTTTCAAAATGCTTCATCATACATTTTGCAATCCGTTACTACAGAATTTTTTTTTAATTTCCTCTTCACGTAAAAATAATTTGAACAAGTTTTTGTGCTTAGATGTAGGGGGAAAGCAGGAACAATATAAGTACCAAACTCATATCAAATAAATTATTAGTGAGAACTTTTTAAATTTCTCATTCACCAAATATCTACCTTCTCTGACTACAAAGACTGACCGAGAGGAGAAAGATCTTAATTCTTGTGTTCTAGTCTCCATAAGTTATTCCAACTACACCTCATTAAAAAGAACACAAAGGAAAATAATTCTCCTTTTTTGCCAGGGTCACTACCACAACAGTGATGTTCAAGAGAAAAATGTCACTTTGAGTGGAGCCTATTGAGAGAGTTTCCTTTCCTACAGAACCTCAACATGGCAAACAGTGACAGATCTCAATGTAACTTCTAAGAGGTGGTAAAGTTATGCAAACCAATACAGCAGAAGCTTTGTATTAGTGGGAAAGAATCTTTCAGAGATCCTGTGTCATGAATACTTTCTCACTAATAGTACCTCCCTTACAAATCAGATCAAGAGGAAAGGGTATTGTGACATTGTCATTGTCATCATCATTATCACAACCATCATCATCATGTTTCGTTTGGGAGAGAATGTAAGTGCATGGTATGGTAGTGATTGATGAAGTAGTAAGGAGTCTGGCTAGTGTTGAGGGGTCATTTGAGAAAGAAAATAATTTCAGTTCAAGAAAACAAATTAAATTATCATAAACAACACTTACCAAACACTTGCTATACACCATGCTCTGTGTTCACAGGAAAAGGTACAAAGGAAAGTAGAAATGAGATATTCACAAACATGGAAATTAATCCTTGGATGTTCAGTAGAGGTTTGTCTGAAAGATATTTTTGTTTAGTATCTAAGTCATGTCTGTCTCTTGCAACCTCATGGACTGTAGCTCTCCAGGCTCCTTTGTCTGTGGGATTTCCCAGGCAAGAATACTGGAGTGGGTTGCCATCCCCTTTTCCAGGGGATCCTCCTGACCCAGGGATCAAACCCGAGTCTTCTGCTTGACAGGTGGATTATTTACCACTGTGCCACCTGAAAAGCCTGTCTGAAAGACAGCTATACATAAATGACTAGAGAGAGAGAGAATGATTGATTGGATAGATGATATATAGTTGATAAATAGGCAGAAGAAACCTTTTTCCTCCGCAATAGGCATTAGTTTTGTATTTTGTGTTTAACTTTGCCGGAACAGCTTTAATTCTTAGAAACAGGTATGATTCCTACTGTTTTATTATTTTACATGCACAGAATTGATGTTTATTAGAGAGGATATTGCTTCATCAAAAGCAACACCCTTCCTTTTCTGCCCCTAGCATCAGACATTTCAAAAGTACAGGAGGCTCCTTCTTTTAAGAAATCCCTTTATCTTGCCTTCATCTAAGAGGCACTGTGCTCATTCCCATAAACTCTTCCAGAGCATTCTGCACAATACAGAAGAAGTAATCTTTTACTGGGCTGCTCCTCTCACATTTAACACTGGTCATAGCAAAGATTCCAGTGCAGTCCGAAAGAAATTGTTAATGAGAATGAAGCACAAATTTATCATTTATGATAAACTTTGATGTTGGAGATAGATTCAAGAGGAGACTGTTATATTGGATCTGTTATGTAACAGTATGTATTTCACTACCTAATGTTTATTAAAGGAACATTAAATTCATATCAGTTACTAAGATTCTGATTCTATGACAATTGATCTACTTCTCTATGACAATTGATCTACTATAAAATTTAAAACTTGTTTGGAGTGACTTTATCTAACTTTTTCAAAGAGCACTAGATAATAAATCCAATCTGAGATTTTAAGCAAGGTTTATACCTGTGAGATAGGATCTGGTAAATCATGCAGAAATTAGGAATTATCTGTGTGACTCAACTTCTCTTTTTTCAGTGCCCATCACATATAACTCAGAAAATGGGCTCTAGGACATGACAAGACTGGGATCCTCTAAGCCCATGCTTGGCATAAGTGTGTGACAGGTCAGGAGCTAGGCAAATCCAACAAATATGACCCAGGGAAAAATAAAAAATCAACATTTAAATTTACAAACTCCAAAACCTACTTGTGCCTGCCTTTTCCCCACTGTCTATTTAGACCCCTTATTTTCTCATTTCTATCTCCTCTGGCACCCTGGTTCGAGATACTTGAGCATCCTCTTTCTAATGTATGACTGATCCTGCCTTCTGGCTCTTACTTAGATCTTGCTTCCTCAGGAAGTCTTGGGGGCTCTCTTCCCTGCCCTGCCTCCTCCTGCATTTCTCCAGTCAAAGGCCTGTTTTGTGAGCTCTACCCCAGTCCTGGCTTGGGTCACAGCAGTTGGGCTCTGACAAGCAGGCTTCTCTTTGCTGGGGGCTGCCTAAGTCGGCAATATGAAATGATTTGGGGGGATTGGAGTGTCCTCTCACTTCTGCCCTATACATTGTTGTTTCATCAGACAAAGTCAGCAAATCCCTCTGTGAGCTCTTCAGTTATGATCCTAAAATCCTTTTTTTTTTTTTTTTTGATATTTCATGGATACTCAAAACACAAAAGTTCTGAATAACATAAAAGCCAATGGAAGTTAGCAGCAATACACATTGTATGGAAAGCCATTGCTGAATTCCTGTGCATGAGTGCATGCAAAGTCATTTTAGTCATGCCAGACTCTGTCAGACCCCATGGACTGTAGACCACCAGTCTCCCCTGTCCATGGGATTCTCTAGGCAAAAATATTGAAGTGGATTGCCATGCCCCCTCCAGGGGATCTTCCCCACGCCGGGATCAAACCCACGTCTCTTAGGTCTACCTGTATTGGGAAGTTGGGTTCTTTACTGCTAGTACCACCTGGGAAGCCCTGCTGAACTTCTAGAGCATCCCTATTTGGATTATGGAATGGTTGTGGCCTCTGACTTCACTTAGTTGTTCTTCAATTTGAGAATTAAAATATGAAGTACTATGTGACAGTGTGCAGTTATACAAAAACACCAGTGTATTCAGTTCAGTTGGATCACTCAGCCATGTCTGACTCTTTGCAATCCCATGGACTGTAGCACGCCAGGCCTCTCCGTCTGTCACCAAATCCCGGAGCTTACTCAAACTCATGTCCACTGAGTCAGTGATGCCATCCAACCATCTTATCCTCTGTCATCCCCTTCTCTTCCTGCCTTCCATCTTTCCCAGAATCAGGGGTTTTTCTAATGAGTCAGCTCTTCACATCAGGTGGCCAAAGTATTGGAGTTTCAGCTTCAACATCAGTCCTTCCAATGAACACCCAGGACTGATCTCCTTTAGGATGGACTGGTTGGATCTCCTTGCAGTTCAAGGGACTCTCAAGAGTCTTCTCCAACACCACAGTTCAAAAGCATCAATTCTTCACCACTTAGCTTTCATTATAGTCCAACTCTCACATCCATACATGACTACTGGAAAAACCATAGCTTTGATTAGACAGACCTTTGTTGACAAAGTAATATCTCTGCTTTTTAATATGCTGTCTAGGTTGATCATAGATTTTCTTCCAAGGAGCAAGTGTCTTTTCATTTCATGGCTACAGTCACCATCTGCAGTGATTTTGGAGCCCCCAAAAATAGTCTTCCACTGTTTCCATTGTTTCCCCATCTATTTGCCATGAAGTGATGGGACCGTATATAAAGTTACTCAAATATTATTGGCTTGAATTCTGAAACTCATTCACCCAGCACATACATATGCAGTGCCATTTATCCACCAGCCTTGTGTGCTACGCATCCTTGGATGACCAGATGAGTGTGACAAACAGGGGCCCTGCCTTAATGGAACTAGACTGTGATAAAATGATCATCAGGTGTCCATTTTAAAGTAATTGCCATGAAGGAAAATTAAAAGGAGCTGTAAACCCAGAGGGAGAGGATCTGATTTTGTCTGAGGTTATTTGAGAAGGCTTTCTAGGAAAAGTGACATTTTTTGCTGAGATTTGAAAGGTAAGTAGGGTTTAATTAGGTAGGGAGAATGATTGTGAGTAGGAGAGAGAATTTCCAGGCAGGGGAGATTTACTTGTGGAAAGATATAAAAGGCTCTATACCTTTGAGTAATTTAAAGATGACCAGGGTGCCTGGAACATGCAAGGGAATCAAGCTGTCTCACTCTCATAAGGAAACTATTGGCACCAGTGACTGATTTCATAGGAGGCTTCCCCTGTGGCTCAGGGGTAAAGAACCACCTGCAATGCAGAAGGGACAGGAGATGCAGGTTCAATCCCTGGGTTGGGAAGATCTCCGGGAGAGGGCATGGCAACGCTAGTATTCTTGTCTGGAGGATCACATGGACAGAGGAGCCTGGTGGGCTGCTGTCCATGGGGTCGCACAGAGTTGGACACGACTGAAGCAACTCATCATGACTGCATGCATTGGAGAAGGAAATGGCAACCCACTCTAGTATCCTTGCCTAGAGAATCCCAGGAACAAAGGAATCTGGTGGTCTGCCGTCTATGGGGTCGCACAGAGTCAGACAAGACTGAAGCGACTTAGCAGCAGCATCATGGGCATAATAATTTTCTTTTATTCATTTCATTGGTTTTCAAAGTCACCTTGAACTGACTGAAGGAGGCTCTCTTCTGTTTTCCATGTGATAGTAATCTACAAATTCTCTAGCTGTCAGTAGCTGGCACAATTCACTTACTCTCCACAGGGTGCTGCAGTCCATGGTGTTACAAAAGAGTCCAGCAGGACTTAGCAATTGAACAACAACACAGCATTTTAGTCATTGAAACAAAGTTGGCAATTTTATAGACCAATAATGTGATACTTATGTTAGCTGATGATAATTCATCTCTTACTCTGTGTCAGGAACCAAAATAAGTCCTTTATCTGGAGAATTTCCCACAGCCAGAACTGGAACCCAGGATTTCTGATGGTCAACTCAGTGGTCTTACTACCACACCATGCTCCTCTCTCCACCATTAATCACCATTGTGACTTACACACTTAGAATTTAATAGAGCAGGAACACGTGCAAGACCTAGGGATTTGTCTAGGGGTCTTATGTAAAGATCATACATAAAGCAAAGGACAGGCTTATTGATGAGCAAGACTTCTTGGAACAGGACAGCTGGTTGATGGATTCTTTGATAAAGACCAGTGAAGAGAGAAGTTCTTGGGTAAGAAGGGCAGTGTATCCTTTGAAAATGAATTTCATTATGGCTGTCAGGATCCCAAGAGTTTTCTCAATAGATACACTTCTTTTTAAAAGGCAGGAGAAAAATAATTATTTGGTAAGTTTAGCATCCATTCATTCTTCAGACTAGATTGGCTACAAGGATTTAGGATCACACAAGCTGAGGTAAAAGAGCCTTCCAAATAACTTCTCTCTTTCCAAGGAGGTCAGGACTCTGGTTACCACTGGTGACGTTTTTGCTTTGAAAGTAAGGCAGCCTGGTGGGCTACAGTCTGTGGGGTCTCAAAGAGTCAAACACAGCTGAGGGACTACACTACTAAGAATGGAGGGATATATATACATTCAAGCAACAAACAACATCTTCTATTGAGAGAAGGTATATTACATGTCTTGCACAGTTGGTGTCTGAACTGTCACGTATGTTTTAGATGTAATACAATTCCCACAAGACATAACAGCAAGCATGAAGCATTTTCTATTTTACTATATGACAGTCTGGAAAGAAAATGAAAATGGGCTGCAATCTCATCACTACACATACATAAAGCACTAGAAGGGAGAAAGGGATTTCCTAAAGCAGTGCTCTAACATTGCCTATAGATTTTGACTGATAAGCAAACAATTTAGCTTCCTCCTTTGTGCTAATCATTAACCATATATCAACTGGAAAATATAATTATTCATAAAGAGATTCTCTCCGAATCATGTTTATTGACTTACCTGTATAATTATAGTTCTATTACCCATTTGCATTTTATTCAAGTATATCATATTACATATAGTTATATTCATTCATTCATTTTTTGACTAACATTGATTGAGTAGGTAGCAAAGACAGAATTCTCAAAGAAACAGAATCTAGAGGAGGCTTAAATCTAAATCTGATTTATTACTTAAACCAGGCAAATGAATTTCAGTTTACATCTATGACAAGTACTTCCAAGTGTTGTAAGAGATTTTGTGAAAAGAGATTGACCCTTTCGAAGAGGCCAAAAGAAGCCTTCACCTTGTGCTGTGCAAGAGCAGAGAATAAAGTGCTGCCAGTGAGGGAAGGAGGCTGAGGGAAATTGAGGAAGATGGAAGGGGAAGTCAGAGTGGTTGAAAGGTAAGAGGAAGCATCTGGGACAGTCTAGTCATAGATGAGAATGGAGAAGGTAAGACGACACCAGACGGGCTTCAAAAGCCATGGTGATGGAGTCCAATTTACCCCATGGCAAGCAGGGGAATGACATAGTTCAGTTCAGTTCAGTCGCTCAGTCGTGTCCGACTCTTTGCGACCCCATGAATCACAGCACGCCAGGCCTCCCTGTTCATCACCATCTCCCGGAGTTCACTCAGACTCATGTCCATCGAGTCCGTGATGCCATCCAGCCATCTCATCCTTCGTGGTCCCCTTCTCCTCCTGCCCCCAATCCTTCCCAGCATCAGAGTCTTTTCCAATGAGTCAACTCTTCGCATGAGGTGGCCAAAGTACTGGAGTTTCAGCTTTAGCATCATTCCTTCCAAAGAAATCCCAGGGTTGATCTCCTTCAGAATGGACTGGTTGGATCTCCTTGCAGTGACTCTCAAGAGTCTTCTCCAACACCACAGTTCAAAAGCATCAAGTCTTCAGCACTCAGCCTTCTTCACAGTCCAACTTTCACATCCATACATGACCACAGGAAAAACCGTAGCCTTGACTAGACAGACCTTAGTTGGCAAAGTAATGTCTCTCCAAATGACATATCAGATTTTCATTTTCAAAATTTAACGTGAAAAGTATAACTTAGATATTGGACAGGGTAGATGCAGGGAGAACTGTCTCCTGAAGGAGATTAGTTCACACAAAAAGAGAATACAAGTCAAAAAGAATTGTGTTTTGTGATTTTAGAATTTCTATAGCATGTTACTATAAACTAGTATATTATGATCTCTCAAGAACTCTGAAAATATTCCTGAGCCCTTATCAGCTTCCCATTTCCACATCAGTTCCCACTGGAACTCAGCCAAATGTGGCTGCCCTGAGAACAAAATTTCCTCCTACTTTTTTCCTCACAGAATCTCTGGTTGGTATCGTGTAATTCAAACTGTAGGTGGTATTACTATTTTTGTCCAATCTGGCCTTTCACGGTCAGCACGCCTTGAGGCCTGGAACTCAAGTGGATTGAATTTCCACTGCATCCAACAACTTTCTTCTAATTCATTTACTAGATATTCCAGTGTTCACATTGTAGTTATGAGAATGATAAGAGCAGCTGGATTTTAAGGTCACACGTTGATGACAGACTTCTCTACACTGGAGTTGTATTTGTCCTTATCCTCTGTGTGACCTGGAAGTGTAAAATTCTCCTAAAGTTCTATTGTTGGAAATAATAGGTTCCCTTTTTCCTCTGAACTTGATTGGCTCATTTTTACCTTGTTAGGAAATACATTTCCTAATCATGTTGCTGCTGCTGCTGCTAAGTTACTTCAGTCGTGTCCGACTCTGTGTGACCCCATAGACAGCAGCCTACCAGGCTCCCCCATCCCTGGGATTCTCCAGGCAAGAATACTGGAGTGGGTTGCCATTTCCTTCTCCAATGCATGAAAGAGGAAAGTGAAAGTGAAGTCGCTCAGTCTGTCTGACTGTTAGCGACCCCATGGACTGCAGCCCACCAGGCTACTCCGTCCATTGGATTTTCCAGGCAAGAGTACTGGGGTGGGGTGCCATTGCCTTCCCCGTCCTAATCATGCTAAAGTACCTTAATTATTATTTTATTATTACCTTAATTATTTTCTATATACATTTGTACTTGTACTTAGTTGCTCAGTCGTGTCCAGCTCTTTGCAACCTCATGTACTGTAGCCTGCCAGGCTTCTCTATCCATGGGGATTCCCCAGGCAAGAATACTGGAGTCGGTTGCCATGCCCTCCTCCAGGGGATCTTCCCAACCCAGGGATCAAACCCAAGTCTCCCTCATTGCAGGAGGATTCTTTACATTCTGAGCCACCAGGGAAGCCCTCTATATATGTTGCTGCTACTGCTGCTGCTAAATCGCTTCAGTCGTGTCTGACTCTGTGTGACCCCATAGACGGCAGCCCACCAGGCCCTCCCGTCCCTGGGGTTCTCCAGGCAGGAATACTGGAGTGGGTTGCCATTTCCTTCTCCAATGCATGAAAGTGGAAAGTGAAAGTGAAGTCACTCAGTCGTGTCCAACTCTTCGCGACCCAATGGACTGCAGCCTACCAGGCTCCTCCGCCCATGGGATTTTCCAGACCAGAGTACTGGAGTGGGTTGCCATTGCCTTGTTAGCACGTGCTAAATACCTCTACAAAGGCAATTTCTAGCAGTACAGATTCATCCTTCTCCCCAAAAGCAAATGTTAAACACTTATCTCACTAAGGAGCTCATGAACAATGAAAAAATCACTTCATTTCTGAATTGCAATACCATTGTTTAAATTATTGTCATATAAGACTGTCTCTTATACACATCTAGATGTGTATAAGAGACAGGATAGCCATTTCCTTCTCCAATGCATGAAAGTGGAAAGTGAAAGTGAAGTCACTCAGTCGTGTCCAACTCTTCGCGACCCAATGGACTGCAGCCTACCAGGCTCCTCCGCCCATGGGATTTTCCAGACCAGAGTACTGGAGTGGGTTGCCATTGCCTTGTTAGCACGTGCTAAATACCTCTACAAAGGCAATTTCTAGCAGTACAGATTCATCCTTCTCCCCAAAAGCAAATGTTAAACACTTATCTCACTAAGGAGCTCATGAACAATGAAAAAATCACTTCATTTCTGAATTGCAATACCATTGTTTAAATTATTGTCATATAAGATTTATAACCTCTCTCATATATACATATATGTGTGTGTGTGTGTTTTTTAATTTAAATTTAGTTTTTTAAATATGGGACGACCGAGTCTCACCAAGATGTTTCAAAATCATACTTTTTTCTGCAATGTTTTGTAATTCATTTACTTAGGAAATTACAGCTCAGATGCAGCATCTGGTTTTCAGTGAGTTCTGGCCTTTTCCCCATTTTTCCATCTGGATTGACAGAGGTACAAGTCAATCAAGTGTGAATTCAAAGGTCTTATATCAAGATAAGGTCTGGTCCAGCAATAAAGTCGAAGAATTCTCCTTACAAGCAGTGGACCATGAGACTTCTTTCTATATAGATATTGTTTTACTAATTCTATTTTTAAATATGGATGACTGCAGCCCTGCCACTCATAAAGTTTCACTTTTGACTAAGGATTTCAGTTATGACAACCATCATTTTAAAGCATCTGCCACACCACATATCCAAGTTAGCAGTTTTAATATTCAGCAACATGGCTTTTTTTGGTAAGCATTCATCCTGTTTGAAAGACTTCAATATATAATCTACCACTAAAAAATGACCAGCAAATATATCCTTCAAAAAAGGAGAAACAACAGGATCTTGTTGGAAGAGGGTCCAAGTTTAAGACCCAGTTTTATTACTACCTCACTCAGATCTCAGCAGAATCTTTAGCACCTGAGACCTGTTCAACATCTAGAAAATGGGTGAAAGTACTATTATGCAACTCAAAGTAATGTTATGAGAGAATAAAATCTAAATAGTTTCAGGATTTCCCTGGTTAAAGACTGTGCATTCTACTGCAGGGGGTGCAGGTTCCAACCCTGTTCCAGGAAGTAAGATCCCATGTGCCAGCACAGAGCTTCCATAAAGAAATAAAAATAAAAAAAGCTTTTGAAAAGGCTCAGAATAATTAAAGACATAAGTTTGTATGCTCGAATCTTTCTCCCACAGAGCCTCTGACCTAAGCAAGCCTTGTAAAAAGAAAAATGGCCCCCTGCTTTTCTTCTAGGACTTTAACTTTCTAGTGTCAACTCCAACTCTGAAAGAGAGTGCAGTCCTAGTTCTCCAACTGGGCATCCCACAAATTACTGCTTTCAACCAAATGAGCTCTAAAGACCTCATGAAAATAATTCTCACAAAAATTTTAAAAGCCCTGGATGTTTCTAGTAGCTGTTTGGTTTGCTTTAGTCACTGAGTTGTGTCCAACTCTTCTGTAACTCCATGGACTATAGCCCAGCAGGTTTCTCTGTCCATAGGATTCCCTAGGCAATACTGGAGTGGTTGCCATTTCCTTCTCCAGAGGATCTTTCCAACTCAGGGATCAAACCTGGGTCTCCTGCATTGCAGACAGTTTCTTTACCGACTGAGCCATCAGGGAAGCCCTTTAATATAAGTATATCGAGCTAGTGCTTGAGTGCATGCTAAGTCGCTTGAGTCATGTCCAACTCTTTGAGACCCTATAGACTGCAGCCTGCTAGGCTCCTCTGTCTATGGGGATTCGCTAGGCAAGAATGCTGAAATGTGCCTTGCCTTCCTCCAGGGGATTTTCACTGCCCAGGGATTAAACCTGAGTTTCTTACATCTCCTGCACTGGCAGGTAGATTCTTTACCACTAGCACTACCTGGAAGCATGCACTAGATCTGAACACTATGAGCTTCTTCCTTTTCCAAGGACTCCATTGTCTGTCTGCCTCCTCTAAATCCCCACATTGGAATGGCAGAATCATATTGCCTGATTTTCCTAAGAGTTCCAGGTCTTTAAAATTGTGTCTGGATTATTCTGATAGATTCATTTCTCCCCTTCATCTTGCTTTAAAAACATAATATTTGAATTTAAGCGTTATTTCGCCCAAATGTTCTCAGGCTGCAAAGTATCTTAAATAGTTAAGCATTTAAGGCATGTCAATATATACAAAAAAGTTTTCTCCCTCAGTTCAATTGAGTTCAGTTCAGTCATTCAATCATGTCCAACTCTTTGCGACCCCATGAACTGCAGCACGCCAGGCCTCCCTGTCCCTGTCTATCACCAACTCCTGGAGTTTACTCAAACTCATGTCTGTTAAGTCAGTGATGCCATCTAACCATCTCATCCTCTGCCGTACCCTTCTCCTCTTGCCCTCAACCCTTCCCAACATCAGAGTCTTATCAAATGAGTCAGCTCTTCCCATCAGGTGGCCAAAATATTGGATTTTCAGCTTCAACATCAGTCCTTCCAATGAACACCCAGTATTGATTTTCTTTAGGATGGACTGGTTGGATTTCCTTGCAGTCCAAGGGACCCTCAAGTCTTCTCCAACACCACAGTTCAAAGCATCAATTCTTTGGTGCTTAGCTTTCTTTATAGTCCAACTCTTACATATTACAAATCAACTTTTTTTTTTTTTTTTTTTTTTTGCTTTTTAAGGAAAAATATGTATCTGTTCCAAAGCAGGAGTTCTCAGACTTCTTGGTCTTTGGATACCTTCCCATTCTTAGGAATTATTGAGGACCTTCAAGAGCTTGCATTCATGTGAGTTATACTTATCAATATTACCATATTAGAAATTGAGATGATTTTTTATTTCTTTGAAGAGAGTAGTGATGAATTCACATGTATGAATATATACATAGATATGAATCTATCGTTGTATGATGAATTCATGAATACATCACAATGTATTCATCATTACTCTCGTCAAAGAAATAAACATTGTGTGTTGGCAACAATATCTTAGTATAATTATGAAGTTAGTTTTGCATGGTAGAGCTGTCCTAAAATAATTGTATCAGTTTTACAATATGAAAAGGCATAATAAAAAATGAAACTTGGAAGGCAAATTGCATTTTCTTGCATTATAGTAGCTAAATCCAAAAAGAAACTAACCAATATATTAATTTTTTTTACCAGTTCATTTAATCCTGAGTGGCTTGCTTCCTTAGTTTACTGATTAATACCTTCATCTACAATATGAAAGGTAACTACCTTCTGTGTAATCTGCCTTGTTGTTGCTCAGTCACTAAATCATGTCTGACTCTCTGTGACCCCATGAACTATAACACACCAGGCTTCCCTGTCCTTCACTGTCTCTCCGAGTTCACTGAAACTATGTTCTTTGAGTCGGTGATGCCATCCAGCCATCTAACCCTCTTTTGCCCTATTCTCCTCCTGCTCTCATTATTTCACAACATCAGGGTCTCCTCCAACAAGTCAGCTCTTTGCTTCAGGTGGCCAAAGTATCGGAGCTTCAGCTTCAGTATCAGTCCTTCCAGTGAATATTCAGGGTTGATTTCCTTTAGGATTAACTGGTTTGATCTCCTTACTGTCCAAGGGACTCTCAAGAGTCCTCTCCAGCACCACAATTTGAAAGCAGCAGTTCTTAGGCACTCAGACTTCTCTATGGTCCAACTCTCTCATCTGTACATGATTACTGGAAAAACCACAGTCTATATTGTAAAATTCTATGTTTTCACCAAAATGGTTTTCTGTGCTTTATGTTAATTTTTATTAGGCCTTGAATACCTTAGAGGAAAGAAGAACAAAAACAAAAGTTATCATTTACCAAAGAACGAAGTTTCTTTAAATCTTGTTATCATATATTGCTTTAAAATATTTTATTGTCACTTTAATTAAATGGTTAATAAAGTACTGTTTCTCAGATAGCCATGATCCTTTTAAACCAGTGTCCAAATCTCTCCTAAAAACTTTTTAAAATTCTCCTTTCAAAAATCAGATCTTAGAAGCAGAAAAATAAGATAAAAATTCCAGAATATTTTAATATCTGAAACTATCAGACTATATCAGAGGGTCCCTGGAAAATCACAAAGATTTGTTCTTTCACTTCAAAAAGAGATTAAAAAATGTATCTAATTAGATTTGTTTGATGAGTTGTATAGGCAGACTTGTCAAATCAGAAGAGACACTCAGCCTTCCCTAGGTTAAAACTGATATTGGTAAAATGTTATTAATATAAATATTCCAGAAGTTTCAGTGTTTATGGGAAGTCTTTGTGTATTTGTTACTGCCCTTTCTTTCAACAACATGTTTCAACCTCAGGGAAAACATTGATCTAAACTCTTATGAAATTTTTTTTTCAAGTTTTCCTGCATTTTTCAATCTTCTGGTAGTGCTTTACCTAATATTAGTCAATATCTGTATAATGTTATCAGTCACAGTTTCAAATATTACTTAAAATATTTATTGACCATCTCCTTACTTCTGTAATTTCAAACTACCATCTTCAAGGCCAGTGATTCTCAAACAGTGAGACATAGTAGACTAACGTATGTGTAAGCTTTACTCCAGAGTTTACTTGACATTTTTGGTAAACTTTTGATTGGTATGTTTCAGGATCATTAAATGTTATATCTCAAGATTCTTTTCATCTTATAAGAAAAACTCCATCCATTATTTAATAGAACAGTCACTGACTTCTTTAACAAAAATATATCAGTCTCCAACAAAATATAGTCTCAAAGGTTTATGGAAAAGGACTGTTCTAGGTACTTTACACTATTGCTATTTCAATGAATAGAATTTTGGATATATGTTTCTGACTTACATTGTTTAAACCACTCTTAGATTCTGCCAGTGGACTACATCAGGATTTCCAGAACTCTTTTCAGTCGAGAAGCAATACCAAATAGAACAACAATTAATTACATAGGGCTGAATAAGCTGGTGAGGGAAATTTAAGGTAGCTTTTTAAGGGAAGGGTATGTTATTAATGTATCTTTAATGTTTTATTTACTGAATATATAAAAAAGTGTTTTTTCTTTGTTAAGCTATCTGAAACACAGAACAAATGCATAAACTCTGCTTTTGTAAATTGAGATGAACTATTTTAGATGATATCTAATTCTCATTAATCATCAAATGCAGAAACTTACTACTTCTACTTACTTTTATGCCAAATTGTTCTTTGCAGAGGATTGATACAAATGTCTTCCTTTTTACCAGAATATAATAAAACAAAATGATTGTGAAACCATGGCCTTATCTCAGTTCAGTTCAGTTCAGTCACTCAGTCGTGTCCGACTCTTTGCAACACCATGAATCGCAGCATGCCAGGCCTCCATGTTCATCACCATCACTTGGAGTTCACTCAGACTCACGTCCATCGAGTCCGTGATTCCATCCAGCCATCTCATCCTCGGTCGTCCCCTTCTCCTCCTGCCCCCAATCCCTCCCAGCATCAGAAGCTTTTCCAATGAGTCAACTCTTTGGAGGACTGGAGTTTCAGCTTCAGCATCATTCCTTCCAAAGAAATCCCAGGGCTGATCTCCTTCAGAATGGACTGGTTGGATCTCCTTGCAGTCCAAGGGACTCTCAAGAGTCTTCTTCAACACCACAGTTCAAAAGCATCAATTCTTTGGTGCTCAGCCTTCTTCACAGTCCAACTCTCACATCCATACATGACCACAGGAAAAACCATAGCCTTGACTAGACGGACCTGTGTTGGCAAAGTAATGTCTCTGCTTTTCAACATGCTACCTAGGTTGGTCATAACTTTCCTTCCAAGGAGTAAATGTCTTTTAATTTCATGGCTGCAGTCACCAACTGCAGTGATTTTGGAGCCCCAAAAAATAAAGTCTGACACTTTCCACTGTTTCGCCATCTATTTCCCATGAAGTGATGGGACCAGATGCCATGATCTTTGTTTTCTGAATGTTGAGCTTTAAACTAACTTTTTTGCTCTTATAGTTCTAATCTGAATCCGAAGGTCTGAGCACTGGGAAAGTCAATGGTTCTAGTCCTAACTTGAATCAAAAAGCAGGAGAAGAGCAATGTCCCAGTTTGAGAATAGTCAGGCAGAGATATAAAATTCTTTCTTACTCTGCCTTTTGTTCTATTCAGGCCTTCAGTGGATTGTATGATATTCACTCACAGTGAAGCAGGCAATCTGCTTTACTCATTTTATTGATTCAAACTTTGATCTCTCCAGAAACACCCTCATGGACACACTCAGACTCTTTAACCAAAGATTTGAGCACCTATGGGCCAGTCAAGTTGACACAAAAGATTGACCATCACAGTAAATTTCAAAGGAGGCAAATGTTTGTGGAATCGCTTAAAAATGAATTCTTAAAGTGAAGGTTATAATTTCATTTTACAAATGGAAGCATAAACAAAGGTGGAGTCTGGTCCACACTTCACACACAATAAACATTTTATTCAGTGAATAAATCTTCCCTTAGAGGTGGATATGCTAAATTTAGAACTGTGTTGCAAATAATTGAAAGAACGAAGTACAAAGGAAGGTCCAAATAGATAATTTAGGAAAAGCAGAGCAAATGAAATGATGGCAAAGGATATATCCACATATCTCAAGTAACTGAGGTATCTACATAAATATTGGTTTTAGGAATTAGACAACTGGACAAAACATGAAGTAGAATTTGTCTAATTGAAGTTGAAAAAATATTTTAAAAATTATTCTTGGAGTAATGATGACTATACAGAAAAAATATAAAACCATAGCTTCTTCTGTTGGGCCCTATATCAATCTATCCTCATTAGTACCAGTAGTTTACTTTTAAAACTATAACTGTAATTCACATACTTAAAAATATTTTAGGGACTCCCCACTGTCTAAATGGAATTCAAACTCCTTTGTATACCATAGATTCTCCTAACATTTTGTCTAACGTTTCATTTGCAGACTCATTTCTTTCCACTGCTCCTTCTGATACACTAAATTCTATCTACAGTTAACTACTTATACTCCTTCTCTTGTCTAAATGACTCAATATCCCCTTTTTCAACTGATGAGCCCTGCTTGAAAAGCAAGTTTATGATGGTAGCAATAATAATGGGAATGACAATATAATGGGAAAGAAGTAGGTGATGGAGATTATAGCTCTCTTTTATTGATTATTTCTGGCCAAGTCTTTTAAAGAACATCTTAACTGTGTTATTTCATTTAATTCTTACAACAAATCTTGGTTCAGTTATTCATAGATTATTGTTGTGGGAATTATAGCTTAGAGAGATTGAGGGCCTTGCTCCAGGTCACCCACTTAATAAGAATAGCTTTAATTTAGTCTGAACATCAAGCCCACAGAGCAAAATATAAAAATGGCTTTTGTAAAAATCCTTTTATTAATAATAAAATTTTAAAATTTGTAAAGTTCTCTAGTATGTTGTTTTTTATATTGTACTTTTATAAGAATTATTTACACATCAGATTGCTCAGTTGATTTGATTTCCTTGAGCTGAGAAAGGAGTTCCATCAGTCTGGTTGCCCCTTGCCTTGCACAGTGTTAGGTTCATCATAAATAATTTATAATCTTTTATTAATAAAAATAAATATAAAAATTCTAAATATACCCAAATGAAGGCCTACAACCCCAATAGTAAAAATAAGACATCAAAGAAAATTGCCTTTGCTATTTTAAATGTTAGGAGAGTCTTATAAAATTCCCCTCTACTGGGATGTCAACAGATAAACACATTGGACGAAAATAAGCACAAAGCTTAATTATTTCGCTTAATTATTATTTGTGGAAGTTCTTTGGAAAGAGAAGTATAAAAGGATCCAAAAAAAGGAAGATCAAGAAATATGCCAAATTGGCACTAATTTCCTAAGCAAACAGAATAATCTATTAAAAAAAATCATTGTTTGGGGGTAGGAGTTGTTCTTGTTTCAGTCACAAAAAAGCATGAAAATTATAATTTGTTTAAAAATAATTCAGTCATAGGGGAACTCAATATGCTTCTTTCTATATTAAAAAACAAATGAATTTCTTGTGTGGCTGCCCATTATGAGGAAGGATAATGATCTTTGTCGCTTATAGACTGATCAATAGCTTTCAGTCCCAGTGTGCAACCTCTCTGTCACCATCAAGACAGCAGAGGGCAAGAGAGATGCAATAAATGCTAGCACAAGCAAGATGAAGTAGCAGATAGACTTACTAGAGTAATTATCAGGGATAGAGAATTCCATCTCCCAAAACGAATTCCTACAACTGTAACCTTTTGATTGGATTTCTTCATGGAATTCAGCCTGACTTTTATCATTTAAAAAAATTGTGCATTTGTTCTCTAGTTTTCCTTGTCTTTTACAGAATTTATTTGTAAATATTCTCTGTGAGTAAATATTTGGAGAGTAATAATGCATTTTTTCTTTTTTTTTTTTTTTCAGCTTCACCCTATGGTCAATTTGTAAATAGATTCAACTGGAGATACATAAATGCTATTTATAAATTTCAAGTTCAACTTGAAATTTAAATCTCCTTATCCTTTTTGCTAAAATATACATTGTCATTGTGTGATATTTGCAGCATCCCACATACATAACTTCTGTACCATTTTAATTATAAGCATTTGGCTAAATAAACACAGTTATCATTGAGATTCTGGGACTCAAATTTGAAATGATGGAGTACCCCCATAGTGTGTACTCTTTGTGTGCTACTTGCTAAAAAGTACTTCTAAATAGTGTACATGTATCAGAATAAAACAAAACTTTCGGTGTTAATCAGGGAATAGCAGGTCCTTTAGAAAACTTTTTGTAACAAATGATGCAAAACTTAAATCTTAGTATATAAATTTTGAATCTGTGAAAGTCACAATTTGTGTTTACTCATCCATGATATTTATTTACATCTTGTCTACTCTATCCTCTGTTTCCTTCTAGATGACTCTACTGGGTGAGTGGTTCAGATACCTATCAAGTCATATGGATCTGTGACCTTTTTCTATAACTTTGGTTCTTTCAAATTCTTATCTTTACTTAAATCAATAACAAAATAAATGAATTTACAGACCATTAAGAGGTTGGTCATATAATTGTTCAACATCTTCCTACTGAGTTGATTCTATTTTTCAGAGAGTTAGTGCTTTCTTCAAGACAAATAAGTTTTTAGGGGAAAACTGGGAGAGAAGACTGAAAGATAGAGTTGGTGACAGGTCTTAGTTACTATGGGAGATTCAATAAGATTATAAAGCATTCCCAGATACTATTCATATTTGAATTACTTTTTCTTAAGTCTCAAGTTTAAAATTTGGAGCTTACTCTTTTTTTTTTTTTTT
>SJYX01015489.1:211923-225954 GCA_006410675.1 Oreotragus oreotragus | reverse complement strand
GCAGGGTGACAATATACAGCCTTGATGTACTCCTTTTCCTATTTGAAACCAGGCTGTTGTTCCATGTCCAGTTCTAACTGTTGCTTCCTGACCTGCATATAGGTTTCTCAAGAGCCACCTATACCCCAATTTTAAAAGATCTGAACATCAAAAGACGTTTTATTTAAAGAGGGGAGGGGAAGGATACTTTGAATTATAATAAGTCTCCTACATACGTACAAGCCTTCAAAGATGTGAACGTGATACTACCCAGACTTCACTGCATCATTTGTTCAAGAGGGTAGATAGGATTAAATCCCTCAAGGAACCAGAACCTGTGTGGTAAACATTAGGTGTGAGTGAAATTGCAGCTTGCCTTCCATCTCCTATTGCTGACGATCTTTCAGCTCTATCATCTCCCATTTCTTCTTCCTCCCTCAGTCACTAACTCTTCTTACCTGTTCACTCAATGCCAGCCCCTGTATGCTGGCTGTTGTACTGCACTTTTCAAGGTCCTGTACTGTAAGATTTAAAATGTTTTCTTTATTATTGTGTTTTTTAAAATGTATTATTTTGTGTGAAAAGTATTATAAACATATTACAGTTCAGGACTATATACTCAATTGGGTTGGTTGGGTACCAGGCTAACTTTTTTGGTCCTACAAAAAAGACTAATCTGACATAAGAACATGCTCTTAGAATGGAGCTTGTAGGGGAGTTACTGTAGGAGACTTACCATGTTAAGATACTAATGAGTCCAGGTGCAGTACTGGGACTCGAGGGTCAACCAAATTGGGCACAGAAGTAAAGGAAACAGATTGACGTACTTTAGCTTTTTACAATTTGCCCAGATCATCAAAATTTAGGTGTACTTCCAAGTATTATAGTTCATACAATAAATAGGTTTCTAAGAGGGACAAAAGGTTTATTGTTGATCCTTCGGCTCTGGTACCTGCTCTACCTGATGGTTTCTGAATGATCTATTTGTCATTTTGAAGGCTCAGTTGGTTCAATTGAGAAAGTCCTGCTTTTAGTAATAATCAAATTGGCGTAGGCCACTTTTCCAGATGGATATACATGAAGTGATTGAGANAATGATCTCTGTTCGTTTCGAAGGCAAACCACGAGTATATATGAGCTCCCAATCCTGAATCCCCCTCTCACTTCCCACCCCATATCATCTCTCGGGATCATCCCCGTGCACCAGTCCCAAGCATCCCACATCCTGCATTGAACATAGACTGGCACTTCATTTCTTACATGATAGTATACATGTTTCAATGCCATTTTCCCAAATCTTCCCACCCTCTCCCTCTCCCTCAGAGTCCAAAAGTCCATTCTTCACATCTGTGTCTCTTTTGCTGTCTCATATACAGGGTTATCATTACCATCTTTCTAAATTCCGTATATATGTGTCAGTATACTGTATTGGTGTTTTTCTTTCTGGCTTACTTCACTCTGTATAATTGGTTCCAGTTTCATCCATCTCATTAGAACTGATTCAAATGTATTCTTTTTAATGGCTGAGTAATACTCCATTGTGTATATGTACCACAGCTTTCTTATCCATTCATCTGCTGATGGACATATAGGTTGCTTCCATGTCCTGGCTATTATAAACAGTGCTACAATGAACATTGGGGTACATGTGTCTCTTTCAGTTCTGGTTTCCTTGGTGTGCATGCCCAGAAGTGGGATTGCTGGGTCATAAGGCCTGATCCTTAATTTTTTAAAAAACTTTATTGGAGTATAGTTGCTTAACAATATTGTGTTAGTCTTAGCTGTACAGAAAAGTGATTCAGCTATACATATACATATATACATTATTTTTCAGATACTTTAATCATATAGGTTATACAGGACATTGAGTAGAGTTTCCTGTGTTATACAGTAGGTCCTTATTGTTTATCTGCTTTATATATAGTAGTGTGTATATGTTAATCCCAAGATCCTTATTTGTCCCTCCCTGCTATTTTTTCCCTTTTGTAACCATAAGTTTGTTTTCAAAATCTGTGATTCTGTTTCTATTTTGTAAATAAGTTCAATTGTATCATTTTTAAACATTACATTCCACATATGTGATATCATATGGTATTTGTCTTTATCTCACTTTCTTCATGATTATCATTCATGGTTATCATTCATTATCATTGAATGATACTGATTATCATTCATCTAGTATGATAATCTCTAGATCCATTCATGTTGTTGCAAATGGCATCATTTCATTCTTTTTTATGGCTGAGTAGTATTCCATTGTAGATATGTACACATCTTCTTTATCTATTCCTCTGTTGATGAACATTTAGGTTGCTTCCATGTCTCGGCTATTTTAAATAGTGCTGCAGTGAACACTGGGTTGTATGTATCTTTTTTGACGATGGTTTTCTATGGATGTATGCCCAGGAGGGGCTTTTCAGGTGATGCTAGTGGTAAAGAATCTGCTCACCAATGCAAGAGACATAAGAGATGTGGGCTTGATTCCTGGGTAGGGAAGATCCCCTGGAGAAAGAAATGGCAACCCACTCAACTATTTTTGCCTGGAGAATCCCATGGACAGAGGAGCCTGATGGGCCACAGTCCATGGGGTCACAAACAGACAGGACTAAAGCTGTTTAGCATGGACACAGATGCCCAGGAGTGGAACTGTGGGATCATATGTTAGTTCTGTTTTTAGGTTTTTAAGGAACCTCCATCCCATTCTTCATAATAGTTGTATCAATTTAAATTTCCCCTAACAGTGTGGGAGGATTCCCTTTTCTCCACACCCTCTCCAGCATTTATTGTTTGTAGACTTCTTGATGATGGCCATTCTGACTGGTGTAAGGTGATACCTCACTGTAGTTTTGATTTGCATTTTTCTGATAATTACTAATGTCAAGCATCTTTTTCTTTTTTTTTGTCATCTGTATGTTTTCTTTGTAGAAATTTCTATCTATTTTGGTCTTCCACCCATTTTTTTTTTGATTGAGTTGTTTGTTTCTTTGACAATGATCTGCATAAATTGTCTAGATATTTTGGAGATTAAACCCTTGCAGTGAATATATTTACAAATATTTTCTCCCATTATGAGGGTTTTCTTTTTGCTTTGTTTATGATTTCTTTGGCTGTGCAAAGGCTTTTTAGTTTAATTAGGTCCCATTTGTTTATTTTCGTTTTTTTTAAATTCTCATTTCTCTAGGAGAAGGATCCAGAAAGATAGTGCTGTGATTTATGTCAAAGAGTGTTCTACTTTTGTGTTCCTCTAAGAGTTTATAGTGGATGACCTTTCATTTAGGTCTTTGTTTCATTTTGACTTTATTTTTGTGCATGGTATTAGAGAATGTTCTAATTTCATTCTCTTGCATGTAGCTCTCCAGTTTTCATAGCACCACTTGTTAAGAGACTGTCTTTTCTCCATTGTATATTCTTGCTCCATTGTCATAGACTAATTGATCATTGTCATGAGGGATTATTTCTGGGCTTTCTATTCTGTATCTCATCCTTAAGAAAATCACTGATTCTTCTTGAAGATGTTTTTATCACTATGAAAAGACAAAGTTATGTCACTTGTTCAAGTTTTCACAGTAAATTTTGAACCAAACAATCTATACACTATTACACCCAATCCACAGTCTTCATGTTATACTACTCTGCAAGCTTATGATGATAGAAGATATTAAATTAAAACAAGAATAAGTAAATTATGCTCATGACCAATAAAAGTATATTTTAAGAAATGGACTCAAGTTTTTTGAAAGGAAGAAACAATAACCTTTCATTTGACAACAGTTAATCCTTTTCTTGGTTTAACTGGAATTTAATCAGGAGTGTAACTGGAATTTAATCAGCAGATTAAGAACTGCACTTAAATAGGCAAGATTTAGAGTGTATGTCAGAGAAGGCAATGGCAACTCACTGCAGTACTCTTGCCTGGAAAATCCTATGGACAGAGGAGCCTGGTAGGCTTCAGTCCATGGGGTTGCTAAGAGTCGGGCACGACAGAGTGACTTCACTTTCACTTTTCACTTTCATGCATTGGAGAAGGAAACGGCAACCCACTCTAGTATTCTTGCCTGGAGAATCCCAGGGACAGAGGAGCCTAGTGGGCTGCCATCTATGGGGTCGCACAGAGTCAGACACAACTGAAGCGACTTAGCAGCAGCAGCAGAGTGTAAGTATGTCAGAAAAAAGTGAAATGAACTAACTTTCTCAGATGTTCAGTTCAGTTCAGTCACTCAGTTGTGTCTGACTCTTTGCGACCCCATGAATCACAGCACACCACGCCTCCCTGTCCATCACCAACTCCTGGAGTTCACTCAAACTCATGTCCATCGAGTCAGTGAGGCCATCCAGCCATCTCATCCTCTGTCATCCCCTTCTCTTCCTGCCCCCAATCCCTCTCAGAATCAGGGTCTTTTCCAATGAGTCAACTCTTTGCATGAGGTGGCCAAAGTATCAGAGATTCAGCTTCAGCATCATTCCTTCCTGTCTCTTATACACATCTTATTATAAACATATTACAGTTCAGGACTATATACTCAATTGGGTTGGTTGGGTACCAGGCTAACTTTTTTGGTCCTACAAAAAAGACTAATCTGACATAAGAACATGCTCTTAGAATGGAGCTTGTAGGGGAGTTACTGTAGGAGACTTACCATGTTAAGATACTAATGAGTCCAGGTGCAGTACTGGGACTCGAGGGTCAACCAAATTGGGCACAGAAGTAAAGGAAACAGATTGACGTACTTTAGCTTTTTACAATTTGCCCAGATCATCAAAATTTAGGTGTACTTCCAAGTATTATAGTTCATACAATAAATAGGTTTCTAAGAGGGACAAAAGGTTTATTGTTGATCCTTCGGCTCTGGTACCTGCTCTACCTGATGGTTTCTGAATGATCTATTTGTCATTTTGAAGGCTCAGTTGGTTCAATTGAGAAAGTCCTGCTTTTAGTAATAATCAAATTGGCGTAGGCCACTTTTCCAGATGGATATACATGAAGTGATTGAGATTGAAAGTCAATTCCTTATATATTTGATTTTCATGCCATTAAAAATGTTGCGAATAGAGGGATCAGAGGGATTTTATATTGAAAATCAGTGGAGCATTACCTTTGCTATGTGGAGTGACAACTTTCTTTAGATATTAATGTCACAATTTTGTCTCAAGTTCTATTTTCTTTTGAAAAATAAATATTTCCTTATAGCTTAGAATTCAAGTCAGTTTTATAAGCAGCATATAAAAGCACATTCATTTTTATGGATGTCTGCCTATATTTTTATTCCAGGACTATTCTCAAATATTTTCAGCCTACAACATTTACCCTTAAAAGAGTTCTCTATTAACTTTTTCAGTAACTTCTTATCCTTAATTAATTATTTATTTTTAAAAAAATTTTATTTTAACTTTATTTTACTTTACAATACTGTATTGGTTTTGTCATACATTGACATGAATCCACCACGAGTATATCAGTTCAGTTCAGTCGCTCAGTCATGTCCGACTCTTTGCGACCCCATGAATCGCAGCACGCCAGGCCTCCCTGGAACGTGGTTCACTGGAGAAGGGAATGGCAAGCCACTTCAGTATTCTTGCCTTGAGAACCCCATGAACAGTATGAAAAGGCAAAATGATAGGATATCAAAAGAGAATCTCCCCAGGTCGTTAGGTGCCCAATATGCTACTGGAGATCAGTGGAGAAATAACTCCAGAAAAAATGAAGGGATGGAGCCAAAGCAAAAACAATACCCAGTTGTGACATAGACAGAGGATCCTGCTAGGCTACAGTCCATGGGGTAACAAAGAGATGGATACAACTTAGCGACTTCACTTCACTTAGAAAATACACATAGACAAAGAGAAAAGGCAAATTGTAGTTGAGTAAAATATTTATTGCATGCATGAAAATATATTTGCAATTTGTAATACAAAAAGAGCTTTTAGATATCAACAAGGTTAAGACCAACAATCTCTTTGAAAAGACAATAATAGGTGAGTCACAAATGAATAAATACAAATCTTTAAGAAAAATAAAAAGCAATATGACAAACTAGTTAGGCTTAATCATAATCTAGCTGCAAGTTTAATAATGATGTTTGTTTTTATTTTTGCCATTCAAACAATCTAAGTCAGCACAATGGGTAATATTATTTTATTGTGGTATTAGAGATAAGCTATTATACTTATAAAGCACATAACATTATGAATTATTTCTAATCTTTCTAGAAAATGACTTGGTAATATGAAGCACCCATGGCAGATTCATGTCAATGTATGCCAAAACCAACAGAGTACTATAAAGTAAAATAAAGTAAAATGGAAGCTCTAAAATAAATAAATAAATAAATAAATCTTTTAAAAAATGTAAAATTTGCAAATCTTCTGACCTACAAATTTTACTTTGGGTCACATATCCAGGTATTAGAGATAAGCTATTATACTTATAAAGCACATAACATTATGAATTATTTCTAATCTTTCTAGAAAATGACTTGGTAATATGAAGCACCCATGGCAGATTCATGTCAATGTATGCCAAAACCAACAGAGTACTATAAAGTAAAATAAAGTAAAATGGAAGCTCTAAAATAAATAAATAAATCTTAAAAAAATGTAAAATTTGCAAATCTTCTGACCTACAAATTTTACTTTGGGTCACATATCCTAAGAATATGTGTAAATATCCAATGAAAATAATTTCAATATTTTGCTTATGTGAAAATTTAATAATCTAAATAGCTATTAACATGTAAATACTTGCATAAAATAAAATATATTCTTTAAATTTATGTTTTTAATTTTTTCTTATATTTTAGCAATTATTCAAAACAAAAGAGCCAATTATTTAAGGGGTTATGGTGTTATAAAAAATAACTAGTATGAATTACATACAATTAATTTTATGGTTGTTTTCCTTTCCTGGTTGATAGTGAGAGGTTTTTTAAATTTTAAAATTTCAATTGCAATAATTTTGAGTTTTCCTGATTTTGATGTGAGTTTTGATTTAGCCTCATGTGATAACTAAACAGTTTCCTTATAATTTGTCATATATTCTTTGAAAGGAAACAGTTGGACATGTTTTGCTTTCTCCATTTCCCTAATGAATAAAGCAAAAAGTTTAAATAACTTGCTCAAGTAAATACAAGCTACGACTTTATTCCATTGAAATAAAGAAAGAAACTTTTCATCAAGTTGCTGGGGAGTTAAATTGCTAATTTCCTATGCTTCATACTTGGCTCAGTAAACAAGGGCCTGCAAATACCTCCAAGTATTGTTGAATCAATTATTTTAATCCTTGTTTTTTAAGCAGCAGTACTAAGTGGAAACAGCTTGAGATTTTTGTCTATTGCATTGTTGTTTTTGTTCAGTTGCCAAGTTGTGTCTGACTCTCTATGACCCCATGGACTGTAGCACACCAGGCCTCCCTGAGTCCTATTGCAATATATTTATTTCTTCATTGACATGCTTGAGAGAAATCTAGTGTGTGGGTATTTAGATGATATTTAAGTTTTGCACTTTACAATACAATTTGAAAACCCGTTTGCACTACTTGTCAGCAATTGACCCTTAAGTGTTATTCAGGTTATCAAACCAGATGTGTTTAATATTAGGACATAGGAAATAGTATGTCAGGTGGTTTGAAAGTAGTTTATTCATATGAATTAATATAGAAAGGTCTGGTATATGAAAATATTTTATTACAAAAGGTGTCACTGTCAATGAGGTTGGTACTTTAGTCAGCAGTATATTATGGTGAAAATTACCTGTTAAATATGAATAATTTAAAAACTGATGCCAGGGAGCTTCTTTGAAATGAAATTTTGTATTATAGACAACTTCTCATGAATAACATTATGAGTAATTCTAGGACTTATTGTTATGATGAACAGTTAATGTTTTTAACAGGAAATATATCAGAAAATGGTTTCTTTCTTTCACTCAGCAATCTTGTTGTATAATGAAATATATTCTTTTCATGCTGGTTGCTGTTATTTTGCAAGCCATAGGTTTATATCCTGGGCACAACAGACATATATCAAATTGAAAAATGATACCCAGGTCATTTTTTTTGTCTGCTTTAAAGTCATTAGCTATCCATTTTCTCATATAAAATAAATATTTTAGATGAATGTTTGAAAGTGAAAGCCACTCATATGTCTGATTCTTTGCAACCCTGCCAGGCTACTCTGTCCATGGGATACTCCAGGCAAGAATACTCAAGTATTAGCTATAGTTTTGCAGCTAGTTTTCCTTTGCTTCATGTGGACTATGAACTCTCCCTGGGTAACTTTTACGATATTGTGTTCTGCATGAATGAGTGCTGAGTCGCTTCAGTCTTATTCGACTCTTTTCAACCCTGTGAACTCTAACCCTCCAGCCTTTGTCCTTGGTATTCTCCAGGCAAGAATATTGTCTGGGCAATATGCTTCAGGCAAGTGGGTTGCCACTCCCTTCTCCAGGAGATCACCCCAACCCAGGGATCCAACCTTGGTCTCCTGCATTGCAGGCAGATTCTTTATCATCTGAGCTACCAAGGAAAATTTCATTTACTCTTATTAATCAAATTAATTATCTACATATTTTATTAGGTTGTCCATTTTCATAGTACACTGACAGTACTGTATTTCAACTTAGTGAACACACTATGAATACTAAAAAAATACCCAATGGTCCTATCTTCTCCAAATGGGAAGCTTACTAGACTCAAATAAAACAAGAAAGAGTCAAAATATTGCTATATATTCTACGTGATGATGACATCATGATGCCTTTAGGCTAACAGAATGACTAAATTGGATTGTGAGAAATTGTCTTTTTTAATTAGCAAATTTATATTTATTTTATATAGGTTTTGCCAAAAGTAATGCTGAATTTAAGCAGCATCTAAACTTCATCTTCTCTAGCATCATTTATGTTAGTCTCACCCTCTTGAATATTTTACTGTCTCCACTCACCGTAAAGGTGATACAATGAAAGAATCTTACATGGTTCTTTTATGTGGTAACACTTTAAAACATGCTTGCCTGTGTGGAATGTATAAGATTTTGGTTCCAATCATGGTTTTACTTGTTCTTTATCTTGGAGGAGGAGTTTTTTTTTTCTTTTTTCTTGTATACAGGATTCTTTGTATTTCTTAAAGGATAAAACATAGAAAAAAAAAGTTTTTTTTTTTTTTTGTATGTGCATGCTCAGTCATGTCCAACTCATTGTGACTCCATCAAATGTAGCCAACCAGGCTCCTCTGTCCATATAATTCTCCAGGCAAGGATANAGGAGTTTTTTTTTTCTTTTTTCTTGTATACAGGATTCTTTGTATTTCTTAAAGGATAAAACATAGAAAAAAAAAGTTTTTTTTTTTTTTTGTATGTGCATGCTCAGTCATGTCCAACTCATTGTGACTCCATCAAATGTAGCCAACCAGGCTCCTCTGTCCATATAATTCTCCAGGCAAGGATACTGGAGAGGGTTGCCATTTCCTCTTCCAGGGAATCTACCTGACACAGGGATTGAACATGCATCTTCTGCATTCACCAGTGGATTATTTAACCGCTGAGCCACCTGTGAATCCCAGAAAACATTTTTATCCACTTTCAGATTGAGGATCAAGAGTAATGACATCAGTGAAAATCTCAAAGTAGGAAAATCTAGGGTGTGGTCATCCCAAGAAGCACTGACTTAGGTGGTAAAACCTGTCAGTAATGGTCTTATCAACACATATAAGGTTTTTAAAATTAATTTTTATTAGCATATAGTTGATTTATAGTGTTGTTAGTTTCTGCTATACAGCAAAGTGAATCACATGCATATACATATATCCACTCTTTTTCAGAGTCTTTTTCCAATATAGGTCATTACAGATTATTGAGTAGAGTTCCCTGTGGTATAGGGGCTTCCCTGGTTGCTCAGATGGTAAAGAATCTGCCAGTGATGAGGGATACCTGGATTCAATCCCTGGCTTTGGAACATCCTCTGGAGAAGAAAACTGGCTATCCACTCTAGTATTATGGCCTGGAGAATTCCATGAACAGAGGAGCCTGGCAGGCTACAGTCCATGGGGTCACAAAGAGTGGGACACAACTGAGCAACTTTCATTTTCACAGTGTTCATGTCAATCTTAAAGACTAAGGAAAGGAGACTAAAATATGACAAATATTACTTATACCTTTAATACTCTCCCATATTTATTTTCTCTTTCTACTAGTACTTGCTGATCACAATGTTCACAAAGTTTTTTTTTTTTTTTAATACAGTGTCTTAAAAGAGTTTTTGTAGAACTGCATCTTGTAATTTTGTGAACCCTGTTTACTACACTAGAGTCTCCTACCTGGTGGTCTGGTTTTTCATTGAATAATAAAGATAACATTTTCAACAACAGAGCCACTCCTTACTCATCACAAAAGGTATTATCCTAGAACAAACTTGGCATCATCATACCACTTATTTCCAAGAGAAACAACACTTTGTTGCCTACATTGTCTTTTCTTTCACTGCCATTTTTCACAAGTATTAATATTATTTATTCAGAGACCTACTTCCTCACACTTTAGTTTTCCTAACTGTCTGATTTAATGGCAAATCCATAGTCCTATTTTAAATATTCTCAAGGCCATGAAAATGCATGCTATTTATTCCAGTTCAGCAGTTTAACTGCAGTGCAGAGGTTTGGTACCTAGAGATTTAAGCCTCTGCTTAAGCATAAATTACTAAAGCACCCTGTTCTTTTTTCTTGTNAAGAGAAACAAACACTTTGTTGCCTACATTGTCTTTTCTTTCACTGCCATTTTTCACAAGTATTAATATTATTTATTCAGAGACCTACTTCCTCACACTTTAGTTTTCCTAACTGTCTGATTTAATGGCAAATCCATAGTCCTATTTTAAATATTCTCAAGGCCATGAAAATGCATGCTATTTATTCCAGTTCAGCAGTTTAACTGCAGTGCAGAGGTTTGGTACCTAGAGATTTAAGCCTCTGCTTAAGCATAAATTACTAAAGCACCCTGTTCTTTTTTCTTGTAAATATAACTCTCTTTAACATGAATCTCCATAGATGTCTTAAGTAATAACTGATAATCCAAGAAAAAAATCTGAAAAACAGCTAAAGGAGAAGGGGATTTACATTTTTAATCTGATATATTAGATCATCTTTCAATGAAATCCCTGTTAGCTGTGATAATCACAATTAATTCATGCCTACTCTTGTCCATAAATCTTTGGGTGGTGCCTTAAAAGGTCTTTCAGAAATAAATCTTTTGCAAAGCTGGAGTCATGATTCCTGTCCCAGGTCCCTGAGAGAGTGTACAGAGAGATTAAGTCATAATATGGGTTGTAATCAGACAGATGTAGGTGCAAATTGTGGCTCTGTCTCTTAAACTTTCAATGCTTCCAGAGCCTGTCATATGAATTATGAATTACACTTTCTACTTCCTGAAGTTGATTTAAACATAAATAATATATGTACAGTGCTTGGCAGTGTCCAATATATAGTAAGTGCTCAATTCAATAATTATATTAGGCCCTTCTAGGCCTAACTCAGCCGTTATCTTCTTTATGATCACATCTTGAAACAGATTACTAATTATTAAAGCACCCTGTTCTTTTTTCTTGTAAATGTAATTCTCTTTAACATGAATCTCCATAGATGTCTTAAGTAATAACTGATAATCCAAGAAAAAAATCTGAAAAGCTTATGGTTTATAATTTGCAAGTCCTAATTTAACCAAGACCTGCGACTAGATCCTCTTATGCTAATATGTTTCCTAACTTTGTCACCCCAAATGAATGAGTTGTGGGCAGGGATCATGTTTATTATAGTTTTTGCATTTGTCAAGGTACTTGACTTATGTGCTTGTATATAATTAGTATTCAACACATGTTTATAAACTGACAGACAAATATAGGAGTAAATAAAAATTGTCAACTAATATTGTTTTGTATATCATTCTTTTAAAAAATGGCTTTTATCACCATAATCATTTTTTTAAATGCTACCAAGTGCAAAACTGTGTCAAAAAGATTGTGTACTAGACATTTGATAACTGAATGGATGTAGCTAGTTTCATTTGTTTCATGTAGAGCATGAACACTACCCTGGATAACTTTTATACATTTATTGTGCTCTGCATGCATGAGTGCACAGTCGCTTCAGTCATAGCTGACTCTTTGCACCCCTATGAACTAGAGCCCTCCAGGCTTCTTTGTCCATAGTATTTTTCAGGCCAGGATATTGAAGTGGGTTGTCATTTCCTTCTCCAGGGCATCTTGCTAACTCAGGGATCAAACCCATGTCTCTTGCATTGCAGGCAGGTTCTTCACCCATCGAGCCACTTGGGAAGCCCTTTTGTGTTCTGGCAGGCCTTAAATATGACTGCTATTTTTCCTTATTTCTTTCAGTAATATCTCATGCTATATCTATGTTATATGCTATATCTTCTATATTTAAGGATTCTGGAATTACAAATATGCCTATTTTCTAAATTCCTTTTGTAACTCCAAGATCCATACTTGCTGCACATTTTCAGTCATTCAAGACAAGTCCTGAACAGGAGAAAATTTGTGATGCCTGATGTGTACTTTCCCAGGTGAGATCAAAGAAGATGATGCAATGCCTTCATTTTCCAGCTTTCATACTGTAAATTAGTGTCCTTTTGAGGGTCTTTTAGGGCTATTTTTTCATGTGTTTGTGTTTTTTTTTTCTTCATGACTTTGCTGTTTAAATGGCTCCCAAGCATAAAGCTGAAGTGCAGTCTAGTGTTACCAGGTGCCAGTAGGCTATGATGTGTTTTAAAAAGAAATTATATGAGTTAGGATGGAACGAAAAAGATCTTCACGACCCCAGATAATCACAATGGTGTGATCACTCATGTAGAGCCAGATATTCTGGAATGTGAAGTCAAGTGGGCCTTAGGAAACATCACTATGAACAAAGCTGGTGGAGGTGATCAAATTGCAGTGGAGCTATTTCAAATCCTAAAAGATGATGCTGTGAAAGCAAAGAAGCAAAAGAGAGTTCTAGAAAAACATCAAATAGTATTTATCCTTTATTTACTATGCCAAAGCCTGACTGTGTGGATCACAATAAAATGTGGAAAATTCTGAAAGAGATGGGTATACCAGAACACCTGACCTGCCTCTTGAGAAACCTGTATACAGGTCAGGAGGCAACAGTTAGAACTGGACACGGAACAGAAGACTGGTTCCAAATAGGGAAAGGAGTACCTCAAGGCTGTACATTGTCACCCTGATCATTTAACTTATATACAGGATACATCATGAGAAATGCTTGGCTGGATGAAGCACAAGCTGGAATCAAGATTGCCGGGAGAAATATCAATAACCTCAGATATGCAGATGATACCACCCTTATAGGAGAAAGTGAAGAAGAACTAAAGAGCCTCTTGATGAAAGTGAAAGAGGAGAGTGAAAAAGTTGGCTTAAAGCTCAACATTCAGAAAACTAAGATCATGGCATCTGGGCTCATCACTTCATGGGAAATAGATAGGGAAACAGTGGAAACAGTGTCAGACTTTATTTTTCTGGGCTCCCAAATCACTGCAGATGGTGCCTGCAGCCATGAAATTAAAAGATGCTTACTCCTTGAAAGAAAAGCTATGACCAACCTAGACAGCATATTCAAAAGCATAGACATAACTTTGCCATCAAGGTCCATCTAGCCAAGGCTATGGTTTTTCCAGGAGTCATATATGGATGAGAGTTGGACTATAAAGAAATCTGAGACAAGAATATACAATGGAGTAAAGACAATCTCTTTAACAAGTGGTGCTGGGAAAACTGGTCAACCACTTGTAAAAGAATGAAACTAGATCACTTCCTAACACCACACACAAAAATAAACTCAAAATGGATTAAAGATCTAAACATAAGACCAGAAACTATAAAACTCCGAGAGGAGAACAGAGGCAAAACACTCTCCAACATAAATCACAGCAGGATCCTCTATGATCCGCCTCCCAGAATACTGGAAATAAAAGCAAATATAAACAAATGGGATCTAATTAAAATTAAAAGCTTCTGCACAACAAAGGAAACTATAAGCAAGGTGAAAAGACA
>SJYX01015489.1:192546-209590 GCA_006410675.1 Oreotragus oreotragus | reverse complement strand
CAGGATGCTTGGGGCTGGTGTCTGGGGATGATCCAGAGGGATGATGGGGGGTGGGAGGAGGGAGGGAGGTTCATGTTTGGGAGTTCGTGTACACCCGTGATGGATTCATGTCAATGTATGCCAAAACCAGTAGAGTACTGTAAAGTAAAATAAAATTAAATTAAAAAAATAAAAATAAAAAGCAGAGACATTAAAAAAAAAAAAAGAAATCTGAGTGCTGAAGAATTCAAAATGCTTTTGAACTGTGGTGTTGGAGAAGACTCTTGAGAGTCCCTTGGACTGCAAGGAGATCCAAATTCTAATGGAAATCAGTCCTGAATATTCATTGGAAGGACTAATATTGAAGGTGAAACTCCAATACTTTGGCCACCTGATGCAAAGAGCTGACTCATTGGAAAATACCCTGATACTAGGAAAGATTGCAGGTGGGAGGAAAAGGTGATGACAGAGGATGAAATGGTTGGATGGCATCACCTACTCAATGGAGATGAGTTTGGGTAAACTCGGTGTGTTGGTGGTGGACAGGGAGGCCTGGCATGCTGCAGTCCATGGGGTCACAAAGAGTCAGACACGACTGAGTGACTGAACTGAACTGAACATGAGTTAGGTAAGCTTCATTCAGATCTGAGTTATAATACCAATGGCCATGAACTCAGTGCTAATGAATGAGCAATATTTAATGTTAGATGCCACTTTTTCAAGTTAAAAAGAAACACATTAAAAAATGTATTGATTGTTTGATCAAAATGTAACCAGAGGCTCATAGGAATCTAATCCTGCATTTCTTCTAGGAGAAATCATTCAGTATTTTCTAATTCAATGTTCATTGTGACTTATAGATCATAACAGCAAATAATGATAATTAATTATACTATTCATGATGATTAACATTTAGTAATCTTGTATAAGTTCCTAGAGCAATGTAGAGATGATTGGAACTGGATTGGTTTGTGGGATCCCATGATATTTTCTGTACCTCCCAATGCCTTTTGGTATCAGGAGATTGAATATCATGTCAGGTCCAGCTTCCAGGAATATAAATTTGATCAAATTTTTACATGGTATATCTAAGTTTTGCCCTACACCTACTACTTTTGCCATAACTATTCATACTCTGTAACAAGCAATGGAACATCATTTGCAGAGATGAGATGAGTATATGATTTTTGACCATGAAATTTTTTTGTCAGATGTTCAACTTGGCCCTCATTTTACAGCAGCCAATAATTACAGTAAAAAAGACTGTTTCTATCTTCTCATCATAAAACAAGACCTACATAGCCAATGTAGAAGAGATATATATGATAAAAAGAAGTGAACAATGTTAAAAACGAATAGAAGAAACTGGAAATAGAACTGCTATATGACCCAGCAATCCCATTGCTGGGCATACACTCCGAGGAAACCAGAATTGAAAGAGACACACGTGTACCCCAATGTTCATCACAACACTGTTTACAATAGCTAAGATATGGAAGTAACCTAGATGTCCACCGGCAGATGAATGGATAAGAAAACTGGTACATATACACAATGGAAAATTACTCAGCTATTAGAAAGAATGAATTTGAATCAGTTCTAATGAGGTGGATGAAACTGGAGCCTATTATACAGAGTGAAGTAAGTCAGAAAGAAAAACACCAATACAGTATAATAACGGATATATATGGATTTTAGAAAGATGGTAATGATGATCCTATATGCGAGACAACAAAAGAGACACAGATGTCAAGAACAGACTTTTGGACTCTGTGGGAGAAGCTGAGGGTGGGATGATTTGGAAGAATAGCACTGAAACATGTACATTATCATATGTGAAAAAGATCACCAGTCCAGGTTCAATGCATGAGACAGGGCACTCATGGCCGGTGCACTGAGACAACCCTGAGGGATGAGGGATAGAAGGAGGGTTCAGGATGGAGAACGCATGTACACCCATGGCTGATTCCAGTATTGTAAAGTAATTAGGCTCCAATTAAAATAAATAAATTTTTTAAAAAGGAATAGAAATGCCATTCAAGGAGAGAGATGCAGATTAGAACAGACTGAATTTATTCCAATGTGCCTTAATGTAGATGTTCAATAAAACTAAGTTCATTTCTTCTTGAAAATTCCCTCTTTCAAAATCTCTGCAACAATATGCAAACAAACATAAAGAAATGTCTATCTCTAACCCTGTTCATCTCTTATTTTGTACTATTTATATTCTATGGTGGACATATAATGTAATTAAGTTATGGGAAAATTATAAAACAAGAAGTATTTGAGATCTTCTGTGAGCACATGCACACACACATACACATACACATCAAGGATAGTGGATTTAGTGGAAAGAGTTCTAAGCCAGGAGAAAAGGGTTAGGATCTAATCACCTGTGAACTGCAAGCTATTAGCTTTTTAGGGAACCTATAGTCAAGGCTCAATCTCTATGATATGTTTGCTATGTGTTTGCAGGTTAGGTAGGGTTAACTTTTTTTTTTAAATTAAAGTATAGTTGACTTGCAATATTATATTAGCTTCAGGTATACAGGGCTTCCCTTGTGGCTCAGCTGATGAAGAATATGCCTGCAATGTGGGAGACTTGGGTTCAGTCCCTGGGTTGGGAAGATCCCCTGGAGAGGGAAAAGGCTACCCACTCCAGTATTTTGACCTGGAGAATTCCAGGGACTGTATAATCCATGCGGTTGTAAAGAGTCAGACATGACTGAGTGACTTTCACTTTCAGGTATACAACACAGTGATTCAATATTTTTATAGTTTATGCATATATAATATTAACTATATTCTCTGTGGTATACATTATATCCCTGTGACTCATTTATTTTACAACTTGTTGTTTGTACCTTTTAATCCCTGTCACTTTTTTTCTTCATACTCTGATCCTCCTTCCTCTGGCAAATGCTAGTTAGTTCTCTGCATCTGCAAAGGTTAAATTCTTTATTGTGATTTTCCATTTCAACATACCAGCTGAGAGAAACCAATGCTGTATCAGGCTAAGAACTACAAATCAGAAAGTGAATTTATATATTTTTCTCTCTAAATCCCATCATTGGAAAGACATCTAAGTTCTTAGGATTCATACACTGAGAAGAGCTCGTAACCTCTATAGCTCTACGTCATATAAATATGAGAGAAAGAGAACAACATTCAACGATTATATTTATCCAGTTTTGTGTCAGTGATTATTTTGGCTTGCTTTGACTAAAAGAGTAGTGAACAGGAACTTTTTGTCAAGAGGGATATGAACCTAGAATTCATAGGAGAGTGTGTTAGGTAGATTAACAGATGGAATGAATAGTTTGTTTCTACCCATAACATCATTGAAGCATTTGTCTGATTTGAAGACCACTTAAGGACTTGGCAGTTTACTTTGGCAACAGAACTTTCTGAGATGGGAAAACAAAATGTAGAAGTGGTCACAGTTCTCACCTCTTTATCAGCTATAATAGTAAATTCAAGATTTAAAATTTGTAGTCAAATATGGAATTTTGTAGAACACAATGCGAATCCCAAAATAGACACCAGGAAAAATATTTTTCACTTCTATGACTCTATAGTAAAGGTGATCTCAGATTTAATAGTTATTCCAAAAGAAATGGAGGAAAGACTTCATATAATTACATGCTGAAAAATGAAAGTATCAATATAAGCTCTATGAATCATGTAAATAATAACATAACAATATAGTTGAGTGGAAAGAGTTTCTGTACTAGATCCATATAGTTTAGAAAAATATAATTTCATTAAAAGGTCACATATTATCATCTCTCTCCCTAAACTATCTTTTACAATTTTCCTCATTTTCTCTGTATCCCATTATTTCATCATCTTTAATTAGTAAGAACCAAAATTTAAGGATATCTTTGCATCATCCATTATGGTCCTTAATGTCATCTCAATAAAGAAGCTGTGATCCTTTGGAGGATGCCCTTTAAAAAGAAACAGGACTCTTTATAAGATGATATAAGATGTTTCTTGAAGATACATACTTGCAACCAATTATTTAACATATAATTTTCAGATATTTCTATGAAGTGCTTGGGGTATTATCCCATTTTGTCTCCACAAGCACTTCCATTTGCAAGAGATTTTTCCCCATCAGAATCATTATTCAACAAATATTGATCACATGTTCCAGGCAAATATGATACCATATAAGGTAATATGACAGATGCCAAGGTAATACACACGTGGACTTGATTCCAATAGGAAAAGGAAACAAGCACTTAAAATCTTGTCTAACTTGTGCTACAGGGTGTGAAATGTCCTAAGAGTCAAAAGTAAACTTTGAGAGAGAGAAATTCTCTAGATAGATAGGCTGTAATGGAAGGAAGAAAATTTTTCATCTGAGTGAAGTTCAATTCAGTTCAGTTCAGTTCAGTCACTCAGTCATGTCTGACTCTTTGAGACCTCATGAATCACAGCACACCAGGCCTCCCTGTCCATCACCATCTCCCGGAGTTCACTCAGACTCACGTCCATCGAGTCTGTGATGCCATCCAGCCATCTCATCCTCGGTCGTCCCCTTCTCCTCCTGCCCCCAATCCCTCCCGGCATCAGAGTCTTTTCCAATGAGTCAACTCTTCACATGCGGTGGCCAGAGTACTGGAGTTTCAGCTTTAGCATCATTCCTTCCAAAGAAATCCCAGGGCTGATCTCCTTCAGAATGGACTGGTTGGATCTCCTTGCAGTTCAAGGGACTCTCAAGAGTCTTCTCCAACACCACAGTTCAAAAGCATCAATTCTTTGGCACTCAGCCTTCTTCACAGTCCAACTCTCACATCCGTACATGACCACAGGAAAAACCATAGTGAAGTTAGGATATCTTAAAATAAATAAATAAAAAAAGAGATATTCAGAATATACAGAAGGAATTTATCTAATATAGCTGAAATATAGACTAGGTGAAGAGAAGTAGTGGATGATAAGAGTGGAAAACTATGTAGAACATAAATACCAAATCACTGGAGTGTAAATGTTTTGATATTCAAACTTAAGTAAAGTTTGAACTTTCTTTTATAGGTAATGAAGAATCACATTTTGAATTCTCTCTAAAACCAATTTTGCATTTCCAGAATTTAGTAAAAAACATATATATACTTATTAAAAGAGAGCCTTTACTCCAAACTATAACTCTTCTTTTTGTTTCAGATTTTTCATTATTCGTATACTGCTTCCTATGTGATCTACAATATACACACTAGGTAAGTTCTTTGGTCATCTGTTTCCCATGAGCAACTGTCCAACTGAACTGTAGGTGTAGGTGTCAATTTGTTCATATAAAAAATATTTACCTTTTTTCAAGGGAAGTTTGGGAGTTAAATCCTCCGGAAGTAGAGGACTCTGTCCTGCAGTATGCAGCCTGGGGTGTCCAAGGGCAGCAGCTGGTAAGTACAGGCATTAATATGCACAAAACACTGTCAGCCAGGGCCTTATACTTATAGAAGCCACTGTCTCGTAAAAGTTGTCCTATTGTGTGGATGTTTTCCATTTACTTTAATATCTTTTATCTAATACTCCAATTTAAGAACATATCAGACAGTACCAATACTATGTTGTCAATTAATTAAATAATAAAAATTTATAGATTAATGTGTGATTAAACTGCTAGTTGATAATGAAACCCAGAAGAGATCCAAGAATATGAAGGCCAGTTCTTCAAAATTCCAGTTACATGATGTTTTATTTATTCTTAAAGCATTGTTCAGAGCAAAAATTTAACATAGAAGTCTACACTTGACAGTGTTCTCTTAAGAAAAGGTTTTTTCATCATCATCATTTGAAATAATTTTGAAATTATCACAAGTTCAAGAAAAGAATGATTGATATAAAAGCAGTTTGAGCTTCATGATATTCTTGTACATGTCCCATGCAGGCCTGGATATAGACTTTAAGGGCAGACTGCTCAGAAAGTGGTATTGCTTGTTTGCATCGGTTGAACGTGGTCAAAAGTAGTACACATGGCCAAACTGATTTCTAAGTTTCGTTGTGTGTTTATATGCCTACTAGCAACAATGTGAGAATTCTCTTTGTTCCATATCCTCATCAAAACCTAGTTTTTCCAGGCTGTCATTTTTTTGTTAATAATGACATTATTGCTTCTTCATTCCAATTTCTATACTTTTTATTTTATTAAAATCTTTTTGCACTAGCTAACCTACAGATGTGTCTCGTTATGGTGTGATAGTTTCTTTTTTTGTGGAAAGATTTTTTAAAAATTATTTTACTATGACTATAAGATTAAGGTTTTGGTAATTATGCAAATATAAAATTCCATTTCACTTAAATTTTCAAATTTTTATCATAATACATTTAACTTCTCTGTTTTTTAATCTTTACATTTGTCTCTGTATATATTTTTTCATGTTTTCTAATATTATTTGTAGGTTCTGTCCTCTCTTTTTTCATGATCAGCTTTGGTTGATATTTATAAATTTCACATTTGTCTTGTCAAAAAGCCAAATATTGAATTGATTTTATCCTTCCTAGTATAATGTTAGTGTTTCCTTTTTCTTTTGTAATAAATAACTGAAGACTAGAATTTTCTCTAAATTTTGCTTAATATTCATTCAAGTTTGATAGTGATATTTTTATACTAATTTGGTTTGAATATGTAGAAAATGGATCATATGTTCTTACTTCTAATGGGTTATTTTGATGTTTGTTTTCTAATTTACAAGACTATGAACTTGGATTTGAAATTGATTTCTAAAGTTCAAAAGGAGGTCTCTGTCATACTGACTTTGAAAATAATAAGAGTTGATTAATGGCTTAACATAAACTTTTACAGATGCTTTCCATGTGGAAAGTACAATGTTTTATATGTGNTTGATGTTTGTTTTCTAATTTACAAGACTATGAACTTGGATTTGAAATTGATTTCTAAATTTCAAAAGGAGGTCTCTGTCATACTGACTTTGAAAATAATAAGAGTTGATTAATGGCTTAACATAAACTTTTACAGATGCTTTCCATGTGGAAAGTACAATGTTTTATATGTGCCTATTAGGTCTATCTTAATACATAATTACGTTTTTAAGACTTTTTAAAACAAAAGTTTGTCAATAACAATGAGAGAAATACATGCAAATTTGCCAGACATTAGACTGCTTAAGCATCTTTATGGTTGTATTTTATAAAGAGATCTTAAGTAACAGTGTCTTCACTGTCACATCCACTCTAAATGGTTGATTAAATTATTTTAAAGACAACAAGTAGTCTTTTAAAAATGAAAAAAATACTGCTGTGATTCTGTTCTCCTCAACAGAAGACAGAGGCTGCCCTAAAACAGGCCTTAATCCAGGCACCTGCTCTGAAGTTGCCAAACCTAGAGAAGCATTCCATCTGTATGTCCACAAGAAGGAAGGCATAGAGTTGGGAATGTTAACCTAAAGGTTGGAACCTGAACTCCAGTCAGTGGCATACTTGTCTAAGAGGCTCCACCCAACCACCTGAGGCTGGCCTCCCTGCCTTCAAAACCTTGTAGTCATTGCAAACCTGATAAAAGATGCCTTAAAACTTGGGGGCAAACTATTTTTATTAGACACCAAGTGAAACAACTCCTGAATGGGAGAGGTCATTTATGGATGTCTGATCAAAGGATCTTCAGATACCAAGTAATGTTTAATAAAATCCTGCCTGTTTGAGCTACAAGTAGTCTGTCATTCCAGGTCTTTTTAACAATGAAACAGAAGGCAGAAGACCGTATTCATAACAACAAACTAGTTATAGTTACAGCTCGGTTACAGCTCACCTGGGAAGCAGGCAGGGGCAAAGGGCAGTGGCTTCCAAGATACAAGTGCAGGTCAACCCCTAAAACAGTCCTGATTCCTCTTGGCTTCCTTTTTATTGTTTCTTTCTCCTCCCTGTGGAGCCTGGTGGGTTATATCCTATGAAAAATAGGTGGTGGTTCAAGTATTCACCAGATTGTTTATGGCCAGGACCAGAGGTTCTCACTCAGGTCCTCGACTTCCTCTTTTGTGGGCACCTCCAACCTGCATTGTTCTGCTATCTTGGGCTCTTTATTCTTTTCTATTTAACTACCTGACAATTCTAATACCATAGATTATAAGCAGTGTGTATGTCTTTATCATGTGTCTATTTTAGAGACATTTAAAACAGTGTAAGACTGTCTCTAGATCCGTTCCATTATGATAGTCCTGAAAGCTGACAGTGGAAAATGCACAGAATATGGTAGATATAAAGGTGCAGGTCTGATTCAGAGAAGGCAAGAATCAATGTGTTCATGGGCAGTGGTGAAGTGGGCAGTCACTGTAGTCCTACTCTCTTTCCTCTGCTGCTGACAAGAGAGCTGGTTCGTAGGGCAAAGGCAGATTCTAAACACACAAAAATGTCAGAACGTAGAAACCCAAGATAACCTTATGTTTGTGGTACTAGAGAGTCCTTGGGAAAACATCTATAAGTGACTCTTGTTCTCCAAGTCTGAGAGGAGAAAAATTCTGTGCCAAGTTTATGACAAAATAACAGTTTCATACTCTCAATGAAGTAGTTGCATGTATTTTCTCTAATGATTCATATTTGTTATTGATTCATTATTCTTTAACATATCGGAGACAATCCTAAAAGTACTAAAAGTTAATAAAAAGCATAGATCTTCTCAAGGGAGTCGTTTTGCAGGTGATTGAATCCTCATACATCTATCTTTGAGAATGTTACTTAATCTCCATATGCCTCAGTCTCCTTATCTGTAAAGTTCTGACAACAGCAGTACTTTACTAATCATGCTATCATGTTTCATGTATTAATACAAAGTATTTTGAAAAATATCAAGCATATAGGATTTTAGAGGTGTTGTTTTTAAAAGGTAAAAAAAACTTTGTCACTTGAATTTTAACTTCTTTAAGACTTTTGATGTCACTAAATTTTTGAAGAAATGAGGTTAAGTTCTGTGTAATGGCATGTTTCAAAGTCATTTGGGAAAGTCTGAGACAAATTCCACTCTCATTGAGGTTATGTTTTGTGCAAGTAAACATAAATTCAATGTATTATCGTTAAAGAGTTATCTCTACAAATGGCTAATGGTCCATTTCATATGAATGACAGGCTTTATCAATATTTGAAGCCATCAGCAAACTCTTCAATATGATTTATCAGCGATGAGCCATTGCAATTAAANAGGTTATGTTTTGTGCAAGTAAACATAAATTCAATGTATTATCGTTAAAGAGTTATCTCTACAAATGGCTAATGGTCCATTTCATATGAATGACAGGCTTTATCAATATTTGAAGCCATCAGCAAACTCTTCAATATGATTTATCAGAGATGAGCCATTGCAATTAAATGAGTCCTACAGTGTTTATAAACTAAGGACAATTTGTTTTTCATTTTTAATTCTCAGTTTCTATTTTTATTTGCTATAAAATAAACCCCTGGCTATAAAGAAGAAAGGTAAGAGGTTAGGCATAATTCATAGATAAAGAAAGTCTTAATTAGAATTTAAAGGATGTAGAATTTTTTATTAGCACTAGGTGTAGGGGAAAACAACTTGGATGGGTCCAACTACATGAGAAAAGAATCTGACACAATACAACATGTATTATTTAGAAAAGGCAGGTGAGTACATTACTTTAGTTGTAGCAAATGTAATATAGAAAGAAAGAATAGATTTCTGAAATAGGAAAAGGTATATTAGTCATTCATTTGAAAAAAAGTCTGGTTTAAGAAGGTATATATAGCCTTTTTCTTTTGAAAATAGCTTCATCATATGAAAGTTAAAATCACTCATTGTAAAACATTTTGAAAGTTCATATAGTTCCCATAATTATATGAATTCTTCTAAATTCATACATTGGAGAAGGAAATGGCAACCCATTCCATTACTCTTGCCTGAAGAATCCCTTGGACAGAGGAGCCTGGTGGGCTATAGTCCATGGGGTCACAGAATATAAAGAAGAAAGGTAAGAGGTTAGGCATAATTCATAGATAAAGAAAGTCTTAATTAGAATTTAAAGGATGTAGAATTTTTTATTAGCACTAGGTGTAGGGGAAAACAACTTGGATGGGTCCAACTACATGAGAAAAGAATCTGACACAATACAACATGTATTATTTAGAAAAGGCAGGTGAGTACATTACTTTAGTTGTAGCAAATGTAATATAGAAAGAAAGAATAGATTTCTGAAATAGGAAAAGGTATATTAGTCATTCATTTGAAAAAAAGTCTGGTTTAAGAAGGTATATATAGCCTTTTTCTTTTGAAAATAGCTTCATCATATGAAAGTTAAAATCACTCATTGTAAAACATTTTGAAAGTTCATATAGTTCCCATAATTATATGAATTCTTCTAAATTCATACATTGGAGAAGGAAATGGCAACCCATTCCATTACTCTTGCCTGAAGAATCCCTTGGACAGAGGAGCCTGGTGGGCTATAGTCCATGGGGTCACAGAATCAGACACGACTGAGTGACTGACACACACACACAAATTAATATATAAAAATTAATTATACTTATAATTTTACCATAAGAATTGAAAGATTTTGAACATCAAGTGAAATTTGAGCATAAGAAGGATACAACATTTCACTGACTGAAACACGCTATCTAGAATTAGAAAAACAAAAAAAACTCACTTCAACCTCAGATTCTCTTTTTTTATTTTGTGACTTATGGAAGGTTGAAAGCTTTAAGCTTGCTTGTTTTAAAAAATGAAAGAAAATCATAGCTATTCTCAGTTTAAATGAGATAGGTCATATGCACAAGTTGATTTCCAGAAAACAGTATTAATCATGTGTATGTGTATATACGTGTATGTATCATATATGAGTATGTGTATTCAGAGAGAGAGAGAGAGGAAACTTGACTCATGCAATTATGGCAGCAGTGTGGTCAGCTGGATACTCTGATAAGATTTAGTATCACAATCTTGAGCTGCACAACTGAGGCAGAAGTCCTCTTTCAGGAAGCCTGTTTTTGCTGTTAAGGGTTTCAAGTTAAGGGTTTCAACTGATTAGAAAGGACAAACCGTATTATTTTTTGTTAAAATGAACTGATTATAAATGCTAATCATACCTTTTAATTACATTCACAACAGGAGTAGTGTTTGACCAAAGAGACACCAAAAGTTAGCCAAATTTACATATAAAATTAGCCATCACAGCATTGTAAGCACACAGTAAATGGTATCTATTCATTTGATTCTCACTTGTCCTTTCATGTATTAACATAGTTAGTGCAGAATTTCATTATCTTTCCCCTAAAACATTTTACAGCTTATTTTCTAATATCCCTTCTTCAGTGGCTAGCCACTCTAACTCACACCTGTAGAGGTATGGTTAATAATGCAGATCCTTAACAGCTGCCACAAGCTTATGAAATGTCACTGAAGTGACACAGAGTGCCACTGATGTGACTCACAAGATGTGACTAAGGTGTCACATCATCTGACTCCTGACATTTCATCACAGCACACAGCACAGAGTTTGCTCTGCCTGAACTACACTCTGTAATTTGCAGAGGGTGACACAGGGCTGCTTTATGTTCTAAGACATTTCCCTTTCTATACCCAGCCATTGTTTTCTTTTCATCAGAACTCTTTGTCAAAGACTTTCCATCCTCTGACAATTTTTTCCCCAATATGTCTACATCTAAGTGAATTGCTTACTCCTCAATAATCTAACCTTCTTTTTTACCTGAAATTTTAAATATTTTATATTATTTATTATATATTTATATTATTTATGACATTGCTATATTCCACCACTGACCTATAGTCATTTCCAGGGCAGATGGAATAAGAATATGCTAAATGTCTCTGACCTCTCTCTCTCTTCTGTCTTTCCCTCATCTTCCATCCCCTCTTCCTCCTTCATAAAAATTCATTTAGCACAAGGCAAAAGGCTTATTTAATAAGAAACTAATGAAAGACTAACTGTTGTCTCCATGGATAATGGGATGCCAAAGAAGGTTTTGAGAACGGCATAATATGAAAAGACATCATACATGACAAGACCCGTTTGGCAGGAAAGTTTATAACAGAGTGTAGGTAACTAAAGGCAAAGAGCTAGGTTTAGAGGCCATTAGTATAATCTAGCACTGATTTGATAAGAAACAATATATTTAAGAGATGAATCAATCAAGTTTTAAACTGAGAAACTTGGCTTGCAGTTGAACAATAAAAACTATAAAGTATTTATTATACATAAATTAGATGTGTATTTCTATACATTTTACAAATAATCTCATTTAGACTCAATTTATTTAAGCCACTTTACTGAATACAAATAAAAATTGATGCATACTAAAGGCTGTACTTTGCCTTGAATACATACAGAAGACTGTACATATTTAATGTATAAAACTTGATGAGATGAAAATAAGTAAACCCCATGAAAGCATCACCACAGTCAACAACATAAACATATCTATCACCTCCAAAAGATTTTTGCTGCTCTCTTCTTTTCATGGAATAAGAACACAAGATAGATTCCTTGTTAGATACTGCTAGTATTTCTTTCAGTCTATTTAGGGTAAAATAAAATCACCATACCTGTTCTTTCAATGGCATAAAGCTTTAAACATATTCAGTGTGTTACTATCACAACTTAGGTGTTTAAAGAAATCACATTTCTGCACATTATCTAAATTTCTGGAAAACATAATGTTTAGGTAATTCTCCACATACAAACTGTTGCTGTTGGTTAGTCGGTGAGTGATGTCTGAGTCTTTGCAACCTCATTGACTGTAGCATGCCAGGCTCCTATGTCCATGGGATTTCCCAGACAAGAATCTTAGAGTGGGTTGCCATTTCCTTTTCCAGGGAATCTTTCAGACCTGGGCAGGTAGATAGTTTACCACTGAGCCACCAAGGAAGCCCTTCCAAATATGAGTACAAAACTATCAAATTTTATATCACCTGCATTTTTACCTACTAGATATTTACCTTAAAATTGTATTAAGCTCTTAAGTGATTAGCAAGGGTTCTTTGCCTCTAGAACAGTTTCAGCTTCTTTGGAGTAACTTGCTTACATTTTAATTAATAAACATTTTGAACTATTTTATTGACTTTACAGGTTGGCCTTAATCCTTCTTGGTTTAAAAGCAGATGTGTAAGGCAGCATTTTTCAAACATGTCATTGAGATCTCATGTCCTCCACTATAAAGCAACACGATTTTGCTTCATATGCTAGTATCTGTTTTTTTCTGGTATAAAAGTGATCATTTTAAATATCATTAAGATATATTCAAGAGATAGATGATAAGCATTTGCAAATGTAAGATATACATGTGCATACTCATACGTACATTCACTCCCTGCTGCTGGTGTCATGTGCATTTGGAAAACATGTCATGGTTTAGAGTCCCAGCATACCAGCATACCAGAGGGGACATAGAAATAAAGAAAAGCAACCACCGAGAGTCAAGGTCTGTGTGTGTGTGTGCTCCATCACTTCAGTGGTGTTGCTTCAGTGGTGTCTGAAGCTTTGCGACCCCATGGACTATACCCTGCCAGTCTTCTCTGTCCATGGGATTCTCGAGGCAGGAATACTGGAGTGGACTGTGATGCCCTTCTTCAGGGCAGGGATCTTCCTGACCCAGGGATCAAACCTGCATCTCCTGTGTCTCCTGCATTGCAGGTGGATTCTTTACCCACTGAGCCATCTGGGAAGCTAAAACAATGTCTATTTCAAGTTAATTTTTGCTGTGTTGTGTGTGGTATGGTGCTTTTTCCTAGTGAGTACTTTGGTGCAGGAAAACTTCTAGGAAATTTACACTATAACATCTTCAAGTGTTTAGAGTGATAAACTTTTCTCATATAAATGAAGTTGGACCTTTTTAAAAACTGCATTTATTTTCATTAGTGGCAATAAGTGAAAGCAAGATGACTTTTTCATTTTATCTGGAACAAAATCAGTTTGTGTTTTTATTTCCATGAGATAATAAAAGCAGTGATTCTTACTACATTCTAGTACTAGATATATCTAAGGTCTAATGGATCTCACTTTAAGTTTGGGATAAGGAAAATCAGTATCAAGAAGTATACCATTTTTCTATAATCAATATTTTGACTAGTAGTAACTGGTGAACCAATATAGGATAATTGGGCTTTAAAAAAATCACAACAAAAATACCCTTAAAATATCTCAAGCATTTTGATACTTTTGCATTGTATTCAAGTACATGTTTACATTAATGTATCATGTTAGCAGGGATTCCCTGATGGCTCAGCAAGTAAAGAATCTGCCTGCAATCCATGAGACAAAGGAGATGTAGGTTCGATCCCTGGGTCAGGAAGACACCCTGGAGGAGGAAATGGCAACCCACTCCAATATTCTTTCCTGGAAAATCCCATGGAGAGAGGATTCTTGCTGGCTACAGTCCATGGGGCCATAAGGAGTTGGACAGGATGGAGTGACTGAATGCACGCTTCCACATACCTACATACATCATGTAGGCAAATGTGACAGGAAGTACATTCTCACATAAGTAAAATAACATTATACTGTTATACTGTAAAATAATATTATACTGTTAACTATACTTGTATTGCTTTTAAAGGGTTTGCACTGGCAGTACTATAAGTCACTTGGAAAGGAAGAGGTGACTTGACTTTGATGACTGCCTTGGTCTACAAACAAACTCTGACTGCTTTGGTTTTTAAACAAATTCTCTGAGAGCAAGAGTTCAAATTTTGTAATTGTCATAGCATGTATAACTGTATATTGAGCTATGGAGTTAGCAGCATGAATTTTTCATTGAAAATAATAAAAAGAAACTGCTTAGAGAAGATGTTGTAACCTGTGCTAGTATGTGAAAATGGAAAATTGTTAGATACTGACAGTTATAAGTGAGGCCAGCCCTGACTTAGATTTAGAGAGTGACTAGAAATACTACCAAACTTATATCTAATAATAATAATATTAATAGCTAAAAACAAGAAAAGAACACCATCAGTTCACTGTATGCCATTTGAGAGTACCATTTATGTATGCTGTATTTATTCAACATTTGGAAAAATCAAATGGAAATCAATACTATATATATAAAGTGCCAATTTTAATGACAGAACATCTAAATTTTACTTATCTCTTCCGAGGGGAGGTGGTAGTCTTTATTCTGATTTAAAGTGCTTCATTTGGTTTAACAGGTATGAATTATAAAATTTTATAGAGCTTTTCACTAGGTCTTATGAACTTGTTACTTATTAGGTATATAAATGGCATAATATCTATTCTAGAAACTCAAAGGAAATAGACTTAAAGATGAGAATACTCACCTTTGGAAACACCTACAACAGGGAAATTCTAACCTGGACCTCACCTTGCAGGAGGAGTCCTCGCTGAGGTGACAGAGCAATTTCTTGGAGGCAGTAACCAACCAGCTGAGTTTTGGAGTTATATACCAAGATTTAGACCATTACTTAAAGGCATCTTCTGGATTATAAGGAAGTTCTCAGTTTGAAAAGAGAGTAGACTCTATGGAATCATGCTTGAATTATTTTGTTTATACTTTTAATAAAAGAAACTGATAATTTATACATTATTTCCAAATATCTCCTCTTTTGAAAAAAATAAACTATAAATATAAAATATGTAAGCAGACTTGAACTAGAATGAATAACCATAAAAATTCACTGTAATAAAAACTCACTATGTTTCCCTTAACTTACATTTAAACAATTTTGAGTTATTTAGTAATAAGATAAATGCAACAGCCATATCATTTTTCCCTATTTGTTTCCCAACATATAGAACAATTTCTGTGGCACTTCTTGTCTCATGCTGCTCCTAATGTTGAATTAGATAATATATTATGGTGTTAGAGCTAGAAACATTCTAGGATTGCAGATTTTTAAACTAAAAATTAGATCATACATAATCCAATGTACTGACTACTTTGAACAGATTCTGCTAAGCAGACCATTTGAATGGAATAGCAACATAGATGATGATCAGTGAAGGTTTTTAAATATTAGACTCTTTCTGTTTCATTGCAGCTAAGCTCTTGCATATCTATTATTGTTGCTTTTAACTATACAATGTTATTCAACAGTGCTGCCAAGTCATACTCCCTTAACGGTCTAAATAAAATTTTCAGTAATAAGTTTATAGTAGTGTTTATTGCAGTATATGAAACCATCCTATACAAACCCTGAGGTATGAAGAGTCCAATTAGGCAAAGTTCAGTATTCTAGTGATTTGCTGCTTTTTCATAAAATGGTATGAAGAGAACTCTCTGAGCAAACTGGTCTATATTGATATCAAGATTCCTCGTGTCAGAAATAATTCCAGGTATCCTGTCATGTGGTAGAGGAACTCTCCCTTTGCTCTCCTTTTTAAGAACAACAGAGATACTGAACATGTGAAAAGAAACTCTATATTTTATGATACTATGAACCAACCACAACCTAAACTCTTGTCTCTAAGGAACATGAAGTAATGATTCTCCAGAGCCAGGAAAAAGTTGAAAGCAAATATACTCTTTAACTCAGAGAAAGAGATAAATTGACAATTTTGGCTGGTAATTTCAGTGCTTGTCTTATAAAAGATATAGTCTTATGGAAAATCCATATAGTTATATGAAAAATCAGTAAGTATATAAAAAATTTGATCAACGCAATCAATCATGACACAGTACCCAACAATTACAGAATACAGGGCACTTTTAAGTGCACTTAAAGTGGTCATAGAACGTCTCAAAAAGTATAGGATAATGGGATTAAACCAAAGTATGTTCTTGGGCCATAAAGGAATTAAATTAGAAATCAAAAATAAACATAAACCACACACACACACATATACAAACACACATTTTTAATGGGCCATGAGTATATCCAATAAGAAATATAGTATCTATCCATTCTAAATATAGAATTTATCTTGTGGATATATTGTACCTATGTCTAAAGACATCAGAAAACTTACTGTAATATTATTTATAATTAAAAAAATAAAAGAATAGAAACAACTTAAGTAAGTCATCATTATGAGACTAGTAAAATAAATTAGGGTGCATGAAATATAAAATATTAAGAAGCCATTAAAATTAGTATGATCCTTCCACATGTGCAGATATTCAG
>SJYX01015489.1:97437-189644 GCA_006410675.1 Oreotragus oreotragus | reverse complement strand
AATAAAATTGCAAAAAGTCAAATTTTATGGTAACCGATATTTTAAAAGGAGAAGAGAATGAGGCAGGAAAAATATTTGAGGAAGTGATAACCAGAAATTCTAAAATTTAATAAAAATTATAAATTAACATATTCAACAGGTTCAGTAACACCCCTCCCACCCCCAGGAAAAAAAGTAAATTCCAAAAGAACCATGTTGCTTTTGTTTAGTCACTAAATCATGTCCAACTCAGCAACCGCACGGACTGTGGCTCACCAGGCTCCTCTGTCCATGGGATTTTCCAGGCAAAATACTAGAGTGAGTTCCCATGCACTTCTCCAGGACAATCTTCCTGACCCAGGGATTCAACCCTTATCTCCTAAATTGGCAAGTGACTTGTTTACCACTGGGCCACCTTGGGAGCCCAAAAGGATCATTTTGGGAACAAATTAATCAAACTACTGAAAACGGAAGAAAAAGAGAAAATGTTGAAGGTGCCAGAGAAACACTGCAATATAAAACATACAAAGGGACAATTAGAATGCCCAAAAAAAAAAAAAAAAAAGAATGCCTACAGACTTTCTGTAAGAAACCATGGAAAATCAAGGTGAAAGGAAAGCAATTTCAGGTAAAAGAAAAATTTAAAAATTGATCACCAGATCTATGCTTGAGAAATTTCTTCAGTTTGAATAAAAAGGATACCAAAGGGAAACTTAGATCTTCAGGAATAAAAAGCAGAAGACTGGAAATGTTACACATATGAGTAAACACCAAGCACTAAATTCTCTCTTAATTTCTGTGTAAAACATACTACTGTTAAAAGCAAAAATGATGATATGCTTTGAGATCTTAAAATGTATGTTCATGTGGGACTGTTTACAGTGAGTAACAATAAAAGTGGTTGAGGGGTTAGAAAACTACATTTACAGCATTTCTATATTTTACATGAGTTATGATGAGCTTATGAGTTTCCTCAGTGATAACTTAAGCAAGGCACTTCAAGTTGTTAGTTGACTAATACAAATCAACTTATCGGTTAAATAATTTTAAAATGTAGAGGTATGTGATAGTCTGTTTACTCTCTTTAATCAGAATTAGTAGAATCATCCATTCATAAGAAAATGTTAATTTTATAAAACATGTTTGCTCCTATTGCATTTTATAAGTTGAAACCAGTTTTTCTGAAGGTGCCTTATAAGTGATTACCCATATATAATTGTTTCAACTTCTTTCTAAATCATTTTAAGTTTTTGTGATTCTAGTTCTTATGGATTTTATTTCTAAAACCAGGGTATATTCTTTTGGTGGTTGATACAGTTTTAACTATATGGTTAATAAAATATGTATTAAGTAATTCAGTTAGCATGAATTCAGTTCTGATAGCATATATTACCCCCAAAGGTGAAGACCTTCAAGAATTAAGCTAGTAATATGTAGAAAACATTTCTTGTGTTAAAAAAAAAAAAGCCACTAGAGTTTTTAGAGAATAAGTAGCTTGTCTTTAGAATCTGCTATGTCAGTCACTGGAGAATCTGGTTAGAGTGAAATTACAGAATTGCTGAGACATTTAAAATCTAGAAGCAGTAGATGATAAACCAAGAAAACTATGGACAAATATGCAGTAGTTATAGCACAATAACACGCAGATAAAGCTAGTTGAATGCATGCATTTTTTTTAACAAGGAAAATAGTGGGTTTATTTCTTTTGAATCATGTTTGTTTTTCTTTTTCTTTTTTTGGAGGGGTAGGGGTTTGAAAATAATATGCATTTATTCTCAAAATAAAAACAGACTTTACAAAAGAAGAAAGTTATTTGAAACGACTTTGGGGGAAAATTTTATATATTTGCTCTGGATGTTTGGATCATTTCATCAGAGAATCTAAAAGATGAAGAAAAACAAAATAAAGGATCTGATGGGACAGAAAAGATTGACTTAGTTTACCTGGAAAGCTATAGTGGTTAAATATTTGTTGTATTGTAACCCCTGTTTTTAAGAATAATATGAAAGTGTTGCTCTAAATCAGTTAATTAATTCCAATCAATTCTAGATGTTTAATTTCTCGAGATGAGTTTTATTACTACTACTGAATTTTCCTGACAAAAATTTGACCTATAACTTGCAGAAGTGTTACTGCAGTTTGAAAACCGAAAATAATAGGTCTTTAAGGATACAAAAAATGATCACATATCAGTTAATTCTTATTTAAGATACAAGACCCATGTAAAAATTTTTTTAATATGTTTATTTATTTTAATTGGAGGTTAATTACTTTACAATATTGTATTGGTTTTGCCATACATCAACATGAATCCGCCACAGATATACACGTGTTCCCCATCCTGAACCCCCCTCCCTCCTCCCTCACCGTACCATCCTTCTGGGTCGTCTCAGTGCACATCCCCAAGCACATGTAAAAAAAGTTTTTCCTAGAATATTTTGCATGCTAAATGGTATAATTTTTTAAAAATCATGGTCAAATGTACTTAGGAAATGCTATATGGATCTCAGTGGATCTCAGTGTTTCACAATGAAATTAGCAAAAGCTTTGAAGAATCTTGAAAAGAAAGACAGAAAGAAAGAAAAAGTGAGAGAAAGAAAGAAAAGAAGAAAGGATGGAGGAAGGAGGAAGAAAAAGAAGGAAAGAAGGCAGAATGGACAAAGGAAGGGAGGAAAGAAGAAACTGTTAATACAGTTCAATTCAATATTTCTTAGTTGTTTACCCCAAACGAAGGGTCAGCAAACCATTTTCTATGACAGGGCCGGATAATAAATATTTTTGGTTTTGCAGGACAAGAGGCAAAATTAAGAGCATTATTTAAGTTTTTATATAATAAGAAAAGAAGTTGCCAGAAAATTCTCCTGAAGTAATTAAAAAAAAACAGATACAATGTTTTATAATATTTATCTACTCTTGAAAAACTTGTATGCAGGTCAGGAAGCAACAGTTAGAACTGGACATGGCACAACAGACTGGTTCCAAATAGGACTGTCTCTTATACACATCTAGATGTGTATAAGAGACAGCTGTTAATACAGTTCAATTCAATATTTCTTAGTTGTTTACCCCAAACGAAGGGTCAGCAAACCATTTTCTATGACAGGGCCGGATAATAAATATTTTTGGTTTTGCAGGACAAGAGGCAAAATTAAGAGCATTATTTAAGTTTTTATATAATAAGAAAAGAAGTTGCCAGAAAATTCTCCTGAAGTAATTAAAAAAAAACAGATACAATGTTTTATAATATTTATCTACTCTTGAAAAACTTGTATGCAGGTCAGGAAGCAACAGTTAGAACTGGACATGGCACAACAGACTGGTTCCAAATAGGAAAAAGAGTATGTCAAGGCTGTATATTGTCACCCTGCTTATTTAACTCATCTGCAGAGTGCATCATGAGAAACGCTGGGCTGGATGAAGCACAAGCTGGAATCAAGATTGCCAGGAGAAATATGAATAACCTCAGATATGCAGATAACACCACCCTTATGGCAGAAAGTGAAGAAGATCTAAAGAGCCTCTTGATGAAAGTGAAAGAGGAGAGTGAAAAAGTTGGCTTAAAGCTCAACATTCAGAAAACGAAGATCATGGCATCTGGTCCCATCACTTTATGGCAAATAGATAGGGAAACAGTGGAAACAGTGGCTGACTTTATTTTCCTGGGCTCCAAAATCACTGCAGATGGTGACTGCAGCCATGAAATTAAAAGATGCTTACTCCTTGGAAGGAAAGTTATGACCAACCTAGACAGCATATTAAAAAGCAGAGACATTACTTTGTCAACAGAGGTCCATCTTGTCAAAGCTATAGTTTTTCCAGTAGTCATGTATGGATGTGAGTTAGACTATAAAGAAAGGTGAACGCAGAAGAATTGATGCTTTTGAACTGTGGTGTTGGAGAAGACTCTTGAGAGTCCCTTGGACTGCAAGGAGATCCAACCAGTCCATCCTAAGTGTTCATTGGAAGGACTGATGCTGAAGCTGAAACTCCAATACTTTGGCCACCTCATGCAAAGAGCTGACTCATTTGAAAAGACCCTGATGTTGGGAAAGACTGAAGGCAGGAGAAGGGGCCAAGAAAGGGTGAGATGGTTAAATGGCATCACTGACTCAATGGACATGAGTTTCAGTGGGCTCCAGGAGGTGGTGATGGACAGGGAGGCCTGGTGTGCTGTGGTTCATGGGGTCGCAAAGAGTCGGACACAACTGAGCAAGTGAACTGAACTGAAACAATAAGAAGAATTCTTTTTTTCCTGGTGGGATAACTTTTTACTTAATTAGGATTCCAAGTAACCGTTTCCTGCCATCAAATTAATTACACATGTTGGTCTACAGAAATCATTCTTGGCTCATGAGTAATATAAAAACAGGGGCAGACTAGATTTTGCTCATGCACCATAACTTACTGAATCTCTCCATAGACTTCATGGTCTTTTGTTGTTGTTGTTCATACAATGTCTATCAGAATTAGTATTTTTATGACTAGTGTTTTAGAATATTACTTTTCTGCACTAAGTAGCCAAAGAATGGTAAAGCTGGATGTCATGAACCTCCTATGAAAAGGATTGTTCATAATGGGGTGGAATTATGTTCTAAAGGAACCGAAGGGAGCAATGAGCATCTTGAGGTATGAGATGATAAACAGGGATCATTAGAGAGGGCTTCTGGGTAATAATATCCTCAAAGGAGACCTGGTTCACATATAGCGAAGAAGGAGAAGGGACCTGTAGACAAGGGAAAAAGTAAAGAGAAATTGGTTGCTTTTGGAGTGCTATACTTGTTTTCAAATATAGAGTAAAAGAGCATAGACGATTGAGAGGGTAAAGGGCTAGCAGTACTGAGTGCTCTTATAGGGGTGATGACATGGTGGAAGATCAGTTGTTAATGGCCAAAACTAAAGTCTGGAGTGGTCTGATGCAAACAGGAATAAATGACATAAGAGGTTTCATTGATAAAGTCTATGTGAGGATCACTAAACTTGGAGCAAGGAGGTTTAATTGCTGCAGTGATGGGTTCTGTGCAAAGCTTGATGGTCTTCTTTGGTAGAATAAAGGATATTACAAGACATCTGTTTGCTTGAACTTTGTGATGAGGATTGTGGACAACAGATTTGCAGCCTATGCAGCCTGAATGAATTGAGGAAATATATTCTTTGTGTATTTCATCAATTCTCATTCTTGTCTTCATCTTTTTTTTTTTTTTTGCCCTCCTCTTTTTCATCATCCTTCTCCTTCTTATTATTTAAAATTCTTTTACTCAGGGATATGCTTTGAAAGTTTAAGTCAAGCCATCATGTCTTTTCCATCCTCCATTTAAACCCAAGAATGTATATGCACTAGAGAACATGACCCTCCCCTCCCCACCTAGAATTATACTGTTCATTTGCTTCTGAATCATACTATATCTCTTTAAGACTAATGATATCAAGTTATCTCTGAAGGCTGAATTTAGAGTTTCCTATTGAAGCATCTTGCTATCTGTCTGGACATCTGATTTTCAATCACTAGTAGTCTCTGTTTTGAATAGTCTAACTTTAAAGAAGTGTATGCATTAATCTTATAAACACACCCACCACCCACCAAAGGCTAATGTGAAAATGAGTCAATTTTAAGAGGGATTATATTGTTTGTCTACTGTATGAATACCTGTAGAATCAGGGGATCCATATAGGAAAGCTATTTGGAGGTTCAGTTTTAGATATCCTATACCTTAGTTAGAGGCTTCCCTGATGGTGCAGAGGTTAAAGCATCTGCCTGCAATGTGGGAGACCTGGGTTCAATCCCTGGGCCAGAAAGATCCCCTGGAGAAGGAAATGGCAACCCACTCCAGTATTCTTGCCTGGAGAATCCCATGGATGGAGGAGCTTGGTGGGCTACATTGAGATCATTGAGATCTCATTCCATTTCCTGCTTTTCCAAGAATAGAGGGTAATTATTTAAATTGACTCAAATGAAAGAGTCNGAAGGAAATGGCAACCCACTCCAGTATTCTTGCCTGGAGAATCCCATGGATGGAGGAGCTTGGTGGGCTACATTGAGATCATTGAGATCTCATTCCATTTCCTGCTTTTCCAAGAATAGAGGGTAATTATTTAAATTGACTCAAATGAAAGAGTCTATAATTGTGATTAAAAATTTTCCCAAAAAACTTTACCTGTCATTATATCTCTACAAATGAACCAATATTATTCTAGTCAGTTTTTAGATGGAACTTCTTTTCAGAATGCTCATTCAAACTAGTAAATGGTAATTGCTAAGAAAGATTGCATTCTTATCTCCTTATGTTTCTCTCACTTCTCTCCAGCTCTCCAATAATTCATTAGCTATAGTCTGGCTTCATTCACCCTCTAACACACATCGCATTGTCTTGTAATTTTCCTCCTTATCTTTCTACCTTTTTTCTATATACTGTTTTCAACATCTTATCATTTAAACCCACCTTTTTTCATGCCATTTCCTCTACTTGAATTTTGTTTTCCCTTTCTCTACCTAGCAAAATCCACCTGAACTTGTAAGTTCAGCCAAAATGTCATGCATCATCTGAAGCCTTTTCTGACCTCCGTATTCCTCAATCGGTCTTTCCATAGCTGAGTAGGTAAAGAATCTACCTGCAGTGCAGAAGACCCGGGTTTGACCCCGGGGTTGGGAAGATCCCCTGGAGAAGGAAATGGCGACCCACTCCAGTATCCTTGCCTGGAAAATCTCATGGACAGAGGAGCTGGGTAGGCTGCAGTCCATGGGGTTGCAAAGAGTCAGGCACAAATGAGCAACTAACACTTACTCTCACTTACTATTCCTCAGATTCAAACTGTNGATCCCCTGGAGAAGGAAATGGCGACCCACTCCAGTATCCTTGCCTGGAAAATCTCATGGACAGAGGAGCTGGGTAGGCTGCAGTCCATGGGGTTGCAAAGAGTCAGGCACAAATGAGCAACTAACACTTACTCTCACTTACTATTCCTCAGATTCAAACTGTCTTGTCTCTTTCATTCACATCCTAATAATAATTTGTGTAACAATATATCATATAAATGACATGTAGTTTGTTAACTAGTATTTTTTTAATCTTTCTAATTTTAAACTGTGAATATATCAGTAACAAGGACTAAGATTCAGTCAACATTGTCTCATAGACATGGTACACAGTAGGAGTGTAGTGAAATTGCAAGGAAGTGAGTTATCTGTAAAAACTCATGCCTCCATGTATACCCCATACACATAGCTTGTCATCTTCTTTCATCTTTAAACTGTCTTCATTAAGAAACTTACAAATATTTCATCAAGTAGTAAATAAATATAATTATGTGTGTCTGTGTTAAGTTGCTTCAGTCATGTCTGATTGTGCAACCCTGTAGACTGTAGCCTGCCAGGGTGTTCTGTCCATGGGATTCTTCAAGCAAGAATACTAGAGTGGGTTGCCATGCCCTCCACCAGGGCATCAAGCCTGAGTCTCTTATGTCTCCTGCATTGGCACTCAGAAGGCCCCATATATAATTCTATGTGTCTTTAATAAATATGAAATGCACAACATCATCTGACATTCATTTCAGTTCAGTTCAGTCACTCAGTCGTGTCCGACTCTTTGAGGGAGAGGGAAATGATCATTCCTAATGAAAATGAAAAGGAGGAAGTATTTACATAAGAACTTCTCAGTTATTCTTTCAGACTGAAATTATTCACAGAATTTTCAACAAACCCAGAAATGGCTTGTGTTTACTCACTGTCCATTTTATCTTTGGTATATTTACTAACAGGGACATTGTTCTTTAGTTGGTAAGTCATGTCTGATTCTTTGTGACCCCATGGGCTGCAGCACACAGAGTACCCTGTTCTTCACTATCTCCCAGAGTTTGCTAAGACTCATGTCCATTGAGTCGGTGATGCCATCCAACCATCTCATCATAGCTTTCTATTAAACTAAATTTTAATGAGGATTAATTTACCTGCCAGGTGTGCTGGCAGGTACCTAGGACACAGCAGAGAGCTTTACCAGCCACTTCTGTCTCTCCATGTAGATGATAAATGAGACATTAATCAACTAATCACACAACTAAATATAAAATTACTAAGCTCTTCAAAGAGAGGTACATGGGACTATATAAACCTATAGTAAAGTTGTTTGCTTTAGTCAGGAGTTCCAGGAATACTTACGTGATGAAGTGTCAGTTGAGCTTGGCTGTAAAGGAGGAGAAAATAGTACTTGAGGAAATGAAGTTGTGACTGAATGGAGAGAGTGAAGATGGATGGGGAGGTAAGATAAAGCAGAAACAGACCTTATGGGACAGGATCATTCATGCCCTCATTAAAGATCATTGGAGTTTATCCTAAGAGCAATGAAAAGCCATTGAAAGATTTACACAGGAGAAATGATGTGATAGGATATGATGACATGACATATGAGATGAGATGATATGATGAGATGACATGACGTGACATATGAGATGAGATGAAATGCTGTGATGTAATATGATCAGATTAGATTTTTCCAGCTGCAGTGTGTTGGTGTGATAGGAACGCACTATCAATAGACTGAAAGATACCAGAAAGCTGACTATAGAGGTTATTTAATTCAAAAGTCTTTACATGTTAATTAAATCAGTCTGATCCTTATAAGGTAAATCAGACCCTGACTTTGGTCTGACGTACCATGCACTTCTTCTAGTGGTGTCATTTACTTCTCCTCTCTCCCCTTCTAATAGCCCCTTCCCTCCATTTATTCAACAGAGCATTTGTTTATGCCATTTATAAGCCAAAATCACTTAAACAACCTGTCTCAGACTCTTTATTTGTAAAAGAGCTAATTATAGTTCACAGGCTTTCCTCATGAGGTTAGCTATTAAGAGTATAATCTGAAGTAATAGGTGAGAAAGTGCTTTGTATACTAGAATATATGAGATCAATGTAGGCTGGCCTTGTTGTAAGGCTCCTAATTATGCATGATGTTCATCCCTGAGTGTTGGTCTGAATATTTTGTCCAGGAAAAAAAATTTTTCATATGGTTTAATTAGGATACTCATTAAATTCCTAGTCAAGGCAATAATTAGTGGAGAGATAAAAAAGACAAAACAGAGACAGGGCTAGAGAAGGAACTGGGATGACTTCATAGTCATAGCCTCAGGTCTTTGGATGTGATCAGGCTGTACTCCAATCCATTTACCAAGGTGAAAAGGTGTGGATAACACCAGCAGTTGGAACTCATGCCCTCAGAATGCACCCTTTCACAACTATGACGAGCTAGAAAGTCCCTAAGAACCAAAGGATGACATCTTTCTTCCTCGAGGGTCACTGACAAGGAGAGCCTCTCAGCTCCCCCAGAAGAACAGACAAAGTCCTGCTTATCCTCCAACTTCTGTTTGTGTAAGCAGGTTCATGATTTGATCAAACAAAACTGATGTACCAGGAAATGGATCATGAGGGATGGTGGTAGGAAGTAGAAGAGCCAGGAGAGAGCGGAAGATGAAAGTATATCAGACTCATAAAAAGGCTTTCTATCCAAATCCTGTGAAAGACTAAGCTGCTATAGGAAACAAAGCCTCTCAGATATATCTGGTCTCTGTTTTCTTGTCCTTTCTTCATGAAACTTTGACATAGTTTCTTATGACTTATATTGTCACCCTGCTTATTTAACTTATATGCAGAAGAGTACATCATGAGAAAAGCTGGGCTGGAAGAAGCACAAGCTGGAATCAAGATTGCCAGGAGAAATAGTGAAGAAGATCTAAAGAGCCTCTTGATGAAAGTGAAAGAGGAGAGTGAAAAAGTTGGCTTAAAGCTCAACATTCAGAAAACGAAGATCATGGCATCTGGTCCCATCACTTTATGGCAAATAGATAGGGAAACAGTGGAAACAGTGGCTGACTTTATTTTCCTGGGCTCCAAAATCACTGCAGATGGTGACTGCAGCCATGAAATTAAAAGATGCTTACTCCTTGGAAGGAAAGTTATGACCAACCTAGACAGCATATTAAAAAGCAGAGACATTACTTTGTCAACAGAGGTCCATCTTGTCAAAGCTATAGTTTTTCCAGTAGTCATGTATGGATGTGAGTTAGACTATAAAGAAAGGTGAACGCAGAAGAATTGATGCTTTTGAACTGTGGTGTTGGAGAAGACTCTTGAGAGTCCCTTGGACTGCAAGGAGATCCAACCAGTCCATCCTAAGTGTTCATTGGAAGGACTGATGCTGAAGCTGAAACTCCAATACTTTGGCCACCTCATGCAAAGAGCTGACTCATTTGAAAAGACCCTGATGTTGGGAAAGACTGAAGGCAGGAGAAGGGGCCAAGAAAGGGTGAGATGGTTAAATGGCATCACTGACTCAATGGACATGAGTTTCAGTGGGCTCCAGGAGGTGGTGATGGACAGGGAGGCCTGGTGTGCTGTGGTTCATGGGGTCGCAAAGAGTCGGACACAACTGAGCAAGTGAACTGAACTGAAACAATAAGAAGAATTCTTTTTTTCCTGGTGGGATAACTTTTTACTTAATTAGGATTCCAAGTAACCGTTTCCTGCCATCAAATTAATTACACATGTTGGTCTACAGAAATCATTCTTGGCTCATGAGTAATATAAAAACAGGGGCAGACTAGATTTTGCTCATGCACCATAACTTACTGAATCTCTCCATAGACTTCATGGTCTTTTGTTGTTGTTGTTCATACAATGTCTATCAGAATTAGTATTTTTATGACTAGTGTTTTAGAATATTACTTTTCTGCACTAAGTAGCCAAAGAATGGTAAAGCTGGATGTCATGAACCTCCTATGAAAAGGATTGTTCATAATGGGGTGGAATTATGTTCTAAAGGAACCGAAGGGAGCAATGAGCATCTTGAGGTATGAGATGATAAACAGGGATCATTAGAGAGGGCTTCTGGGTAATAATATCCTCAAAGGAGACCTGGTTCACATATAGCGAAGAAGGAGAAGGGACCTGTAGACAAGGGAAAAAGTAAAGAGAAATTGGTTGCTTTTGGAGTGCTATACTTGTTTTCAAATATAGAGTAAAAGAGCATAGACGATTGAGAGGGTAAAGGGCTAGCAGTACTGAGTGCTCTTATAGGGGTGATGACATGGTGGAAGATCAGTTGTTAATGGCCAAAACTAAAGTCTGGAGTGGTCTGATGCAAACAGGAATAAATGACATAAGAGGTTTCATTGATAAAGTCTATGTGAGGATCACTAAACTTGGAGCAAGGAGGTTTAATTGCTGCAGTGATGGGTTCTGTGCAAAGCTTGATGGTCTTCTTTGGTAGAATAAAGGATATTACAAGACATCTGTTTGCTTGAACTTTGTGATGAGGATTGTGGACAACAGATTTGCAGCCTATGCAGCCTGAATGAACTGAGGAAATATATTCTTTGTGTATTTCATCAATTCTCATTCTTGTCTTCATCTTTTTTTTTTTTTTTTGCCCTCCTCTTTTTCATCATCCTTCTCCTTCTTATTATTTAAAATTCTTTTACTCAGGGATATGCTTTGAAAGTTTAAGTCAAGCCATCATGTCTTTTCCATCCTCCATTTAAACCCAAGAATGTATATGCACTAGAGAACATGACCCTCCCCTCCCCACCTAGAATTATACTGTTCATTTGCTTCTGAATCATACTATATCTCTTTAAGACTAATGATATCAAGTTATCTCTGAAGGCTGAATTTAGAGTTTCCTATTGAAGCATCTTGCTATCTGTCTGGACATCTGATTTTCAATCACTAGTAGTCTCTGTTTTGAATAGTCTAACTTTAAAGAAGTGTATGCATTAATCTTATAAACACACCCACCACCCACCAAAGGCTAATGTGAAAATGAGTCAATTTTAAGAGGGATTATATTGTTTGTCTACTGTATGAATACCTGTAGAATCAGGGGATCCATATAGGAAAGCTATTTGGAGGTTCAGTTTTAGATATCCTATACCTTAGTTAGAGGCTTCCCTGATGGTGCAGAGGTTAAAGCATCTGCCTGCAATGTGGGAGACCTGGGTTCAATCCCTGGGCCAGAAAGATCCCCTGGAGAAGGAAATGGCAACCCACTCCAGTATTCTTGCCTGGAGAATCCCATGGATGGAGGAGCTTGGTGGGCTACATTGAGATCATTGAGATCTCATTCCATTTCCTGCTTTTCCAAGAATAGAGGGTAATTATTTAAATTGACTCAAATGAAAGAGTCTATAATTGTGATTAAAAATTTTCCCAAAAAACTTTACCTGTCATTATATCTCTACAAATGAACCAATATTATTCTAGTCAGTTTTTAGATGGAACTTCTTTTCAGAATGCTCATTCAAACTAGTAAATGGTAATTGCTAAGAAAGATTGCATTCTTATCTCCTTATGTTTCTCTCACTTCTCTCCAGCTCTCCAGTAATTCATTAGCTATAGTCTGGCTTCATTCACCCTCTAACACACATCGCATTGTCTTGTAATTTTCCTCCTTATCTTTCTACCTTTTTTCTATATACTGTTTTCAACATCTTATCATTTAAACCCACCTTTTTTCATGCCATTTCCTCTACTTGAATTTTGTTTTCCCTTTCTCTACCTAGCAAAATCCACCTGAACTTGTAAGTTCAGCCAAAATGTCATGCATCATCTGAAGCCTTTTCTGACCTCCGTATTCCTCAATCGGTCTTTCCATAGCTGAGTAGGTAAAGAATCTACCTGCAGTGCAGAAGACCCGGGTTTGACCCCGGGGTTGGGAAGATCCCCTGGAGAAGGAAATGGCGACCCACTCCAGTATCCTTGCCTGGAAAATCTCATGGACAGAGGAGCTGGGTAGGCTGCAGTCCATGGGGTTGCAAAGAGTCAGGCACAAATGAGCAACTAACACTTACTCTCACTTACTATTCCTCAGATTCAAACTGTCTTGTCTCTTTCATTCACATCCTAATAATAATTTGTGTAACAATATATCATATAAATGACATGTAGTTTGTTAACTAGTATTTTTTTAATCTTTCTAATTTTAAACTGTGAATATATCAGTAACAAGGACTAAGATTCAGTCAACATTGTCTCATAGACATGGTACACAGTAGGAGTGTAGTGAAATTGCAAGGAAGTGAGTTATCTGTAAAAACTCATGCCTCCATGTATACCCCATACACATAGCTTGTCATCTTCTTTCATCTTTAAACTGTCTTCATTAAGAAACTTACAAATATTTCATCAAGTAGTAAATAAATATAATTATGTGTGTCTGTGTTAAGTTGCTTCAGTCATGTCTGATTGTGCAACCCTGTAGACTGTAGCCTGCCAGGGTCTTCTGTCCATGGGATTCTTCAAGCAAGAATACTAGAGTGGGTTGCCATGCCCTCCACCAGGGCATCAAGCCTGAGTCTCTTATGTCTCCTGCATTGGCACTCAGAAGGCCCCATATATAATTCTATGTGTCTTTAATAAATATGAAATGCACAACATCATCTGACATTCATTTCAGTTCAGTTCAGTCACTCAGTCGTGTCCGACTCTTTGCAACCCCATGAATCGCAGCACGCTGGTTCTCCCTGTTGATCACCATCTCCCAGAGTTCTCTCAGACTCACGTCCATTGAGTCCGTGATGCCATCCAGCCATCTCATTCTCTGTCGTCTGCTTCTCCTCCTGCCCCCAATCCCTCCCATTATCAGGGTCTTTTCCAATCAGTCAGCTCTTCGCATGAGGTGGCCAAAGTATTGGAGTTTCAGCTTCAGCATCAGTCCTTCCAATGAACACCCGGGATTGATCTCCTTTAGGATGGACTGGCTGGATCTCCTTGCAGTCCAAGGGACTCTCAAGAGTCTTCTCCAACACCACAGTTCAAAAGCATCAATTCTTCGGCGCTCAGCCTTCTTCACAATCCAACACTCACATCCATACATGATCACTGGAAAAACCATAGCCTTGACTAGACAGACCTTTGTTGGCAAATTAATACCTCTGCTTTTCAATATGTTATCTAGGTTGGTCATAACTTTCCTTCCAAGGAGTAAGTGTCTTTTAATTTCATGGCTGCAATCACCATCTGCAGTGATTTTGGAGCCCCCCAAAATAAAGTCTGACACCGTTTCCACTGTTTCCCCATCTATTTCCCACGAAGTGATGGGACCAGATGCCATGATCTTTGTTTCCTGAATGTTGAGCTTTAAGCCAACTTTTTTACTCTCCTCTTTCACTTTCATCAAGAGGCTTTTTAGTCCCTCTTCACTTTCTGCCATAAGGGTGGTGTCATCTGCATATCTGAGGTTATTGATATTTCTCCTGGCAATATTGATTTCAGCTTGTGTTTCTTCCAGCCCAGTGTTTCTCATGATGTACTCTGCATATAAGTTAAATAAGCAGGGTGACAATATACAGCCTTGATGTACTCCTTTAGCATTTTTTTAAAGTGTTACTTCACAAGGAACTTGATGTTCATTTCAAGGTAGATTTTTCTGTATTGTGTATGTGTCTTTTCAAGGAAGAAGAAAATAAAACAAATGCAGACCTAAATTGTACTATGTGAAGGCAAATGAATAAAATTTACTAGGGGTAGAGATTGCCTTAGAGGTGGATTAGTGCATAAATCCTAAACAGTACAATTTGCTTAGAATTTTAATGTAATAATTTAACTTTTATTCTTTATGAAATGCTGAATAAAAAGAAAACTTTAGTTGGACAAAACCACAGTCAAAAGAGTGACACAAAATGTTTGTTTTGTCATTTTATTGGATGGATGCAAGTAGGAGAACTGAAGGGAAGGAAGCAGAGAATAACCTACTGCAAACACTAAACATGCATTACTAAGTATCAGAAATGACTTTTTTAAACATCTTCTTACATTGCTTCTTCCACAAAATAAAAAGATATTGGTGTATATTGTGTTATAGTTACACATACATCTGAGATAAGGTTTAGTTATACTCTATTGTAGCAGACAGATAACTGAAACACAAGAAATAATCATTTTTGTAGAATTTCACAAGGGAAATGAAAAAGAAAGAAACAGCAAGGAAATATTTCAGGTGATTTTTTTTCTGCATTCTAAGTTATGCTTGAGTTTAAATGACCCTCATCCTCTCTTGATCATTAGCTCAATTAAATTTAAGTTTTTAGAAACATTATCTAGAATAAAGTTAATTCTGGGCACAGACATTTATTATGAGGTTGTATTTTAATGGTTATTTTATTGATATTTAGTATTCTGGAAGGATAGAGTAAAAAATGTTTGGATATTCTTGTATTGGAAAAAGAGCCTATATTTTTCATTTGTGATCAGAGATGCCTTGAAATTGCATGAAGTGGAATAAAGAGTCCAGAGCTGTGGGTAAAATGTGCATGGGAGATAGCCAAGGCTGGTTCCACCTTCTGCATTTTTCAATTTGTTTCCTTATCAACATGCCCATAAACTGGAAAGCATTAGGCACAGACACATTGATAAGCATATGAGAATTACTCCCACTCTCCCTAAAACCTCTGTCATGGAATCTCTTTTTGAAATTTTGGAGTCTCCATTTGAAATACAAGGAGTTACAATAGAAATGTAAAATCAAATTGTTTTAATTCTCACTAAATTAATATCCTCATACATTTGGTTTTACTTTTCTTTACTAGCCACATCTACAATAATTTGTGTATGCAAGTGTATATACAGCCTGCTTTTTTGTGAATCCTGGGATGGATGAGAGCTGGAAAGAAAGAGGGGTTAATTCAGCATGCTCTTAGCATAACTGACACTGAAGGGCTTTCTTACCCATGAGGGCTTAACTGTTAAACTGTCATGTGTTACCTGGAAATTAGGATTCCTGGAAGTAAGCAAGAGATGTGGATTCATATTCATTTCAACACAAAATGAATTCATTAAATAGGTTTCTGAAAGCTCTCAGAGTCAATGAAAAAGCTGAAATTCCAGGAGGGGAAAATGAACAGAAGCCATGAGTGGTCAGTCATTGTTGAACATAGGATTTTTATAGGAAGATTTGTTTGCAATGCCACAGGAAAATATGATTATGATCCTGCAACTGGCAGCTACATCAGTCTTACAAAGAACCTACCAGAATTTGATCCCATGTCTCTCTGAGAGAAATCCCATTTTCTACACTTTTCCTTTTATTTTTATTTTCCATTGACAGAGGAGCCTGATAGGCTACAGTCCATGGGGTTACAAAGAGTCAGACACGAATGAGTGACTTCACTTTCAAGTTCTACTGCCATGGCATATATTAGGCAGTAGCGTTTCTCACTAAATTAATATCCTCATACATTTGGTTTTACTTTTCTTTACTAGCCACATCTACAATAATTTGTGTATGCTTGTATTGGAGTAGAACATTAGATCATAAGATATTGCTTTTTGTCCTCAAAACTTAGCACAGTGTCTAGCATATAAATAATTCCAGATGCATATTTGATATATAATGAAAGACTAGAAAAAAGGTAATATGACAAGAAGATGGAATGGTGAAAGAACAATAAAAAAGAAACTGGAGTAGAGGAAGAAATGAATCCACAATGACTAGACAATACAATTCTTTATCTCTCTGATGCATATAAATCAGCACATTAAGAATTTTTTTAAATATTGTAATAATGTTGACTGTCTTCAATGGATCCCAGTTTATTAAGTATTTTTAATTGATTTTTCAGCAATTTCCAAAATGATCCATTTATAATACAGTCTTCTCTTACCTTAAATGAGTTTTAAGGACTGATGTAGCTAAGAAATAGTCTTTTGTTACATATCATTGATGGAGTTGGTTTTCAGCTATAGTTTGCTAACTTTTATCTGATATCCATTTTTCTCCTAAAAAAAAAAACAACCCATGAATAAAAGTGCTTTGGAACTGAGGAATGACTTACCTAATTATGAATCTAAGACAAAGGGATATATTTCACTTCTTTGAGAATGTGTAATGTTCTGTAAAAGTTTTAAGAAATAAGAACTCTTTGAAAGGGCTTCCTCATGTGAATAATTGCAAATGTCAAGGGATGAGAGTTCTCTGATAGTGATTCTATCTCTAGAATGTCAGGTACTGGTACAAAAGTGACATGAATGATTTGAGTGAGTTATTCTATCCCAGAGATGCTCCTGCAGAGAAATGAAAGCAGTATTCTATAAGCGACAGACAGATTTATTCAAAGCCAAAATGTCAGAAGTAATCAAACTTTAACTTGTGCTCATAGCTTTACTTTGCATTACATAAATGGGCACTCAGAATTTACTACATACTGGCAAATAAAATAAACAGAATTTTTATAAAGGTGAATGATACACTGTGGCTTTCAGTAAAATATTGATCATTTTTATGGTAGCATTTTCAATGAATAATGATTACTAATAAAAATTCTGCATGTTTTGTTTTCTTTTTCCTTGTTTAACATACATGCAGCAAATATGCAAACTTGATTCTTGTGAACAATCCCATTTCACAGTGCCCAGAGTAAAAACAGACATCGTTCATATATCAGAAACCAAATTTTGCTCTTTGCTAGTGTTACCAAAGCAAATGTGTTTGCTGACCCACCACACAGCAAAGCCAATCTACTGACACTGAATTGTTGGGAAGGAAAGTATAGCATTTATTTATAGGATGCCAAGCAAATAGAATTGGCTGCTAATCCTCAAAAGACCAGAACTCCCTGACAGCTTTCAGGGAACAGTTTTTGAAGGCAATATTTGGGGTGAAGGTCTTTCAGCTTGTGGACTTTCTTATGATTGGTTGTGTAAAGGTAACAGTGTGATCTTTCAAGAATCAGAGTCATCAACTTTCTGATTCCAAGCATTCTGGGTTCTATGTGCCTGTGGTCAGCATATAGTCACCACCTTCCACCTGGGTAGGGCTCTTAACTTTTGTCCAGTACAGTTCGGTCAGTCATGTACGACTCTTTGCGACCCCATGGACTGCAGCACAGCAGGCTTCCCTGTCCATCACCAACTCCCAGAACTTGCTCAAATTCATGTCCTTTGAGTCGTTGATGCCATCCAATCATCCGTCTCATCCTCTGGTGTCCCCTTTTCCTCCTGCCTTCAGTCTTTCCCAGCATCAGGTTCTCTTCCAATGAGTCAGCTCTTCGCATGAGGTGGACAAAGTATTGGAATTTCAGCTTCAGCGTCAGCACTTCCAATGAATATTCAGGACTGATTTCCTTTAGGATGCTTTGGTTTGATCTCCTGCAGTCCAAGGGATTCCTAAGAGTCTTCTCCAACACCACAGTTCAAAAACATCAATTCTTCAGCTCTCAGGCTTCTTTATGGTCCAAATCTCACATCAATACATGATTACTGGAAAAAACATAGCTTTGACTAGATGGACTTTTTTGGCAAAGTAATGCCTCTGCTTTTAAATATGCTGTCTACATTGGTCATAGTTTTTCTTCCAAGGAGCAAGTGTCTTTTAATTTCATGGTTGCAGTCACTATCTGCAGTGATTTTTGAGCCCCCCAAAATAGTCTGTTACTGTCTCCACTGTTTCCCCATCTATTTGCCATGAAGTGATGGGACCAGATGCCATGATCTTAGTTTTCTGAATGTTGAGTTTTAAGTCAACTTTTTCACCCTCCTCTTTCAGTAAAAACTAAAAGCTAAACTAAAAGCTCTTTAGTTCCTCTTCACTCTCTGCCATAAGTGTGTTGTAACCTGTGTATATGAGGTTATTGATATTTCTCCCGGCAATCTCGATTCCAGCTAATTCTTCATCCAGACCAGCATTTCACATGATGTGTGCTGCATATAAGTTAAATAAGGATGGTGACAATATATAGCCTTGACATACTCCTTTCCCATTTTGGAACCGTCTGGTGTTCCATGTCCAGATCTAACTGTTGCTTCTTGACCTGCATACAGATTTCTCAGGAGACAGGTCAGGTGTCCTGGTATTACCATCTCTTGAAGAATTTTCCAGTTTGTTGTGATCCACACAATCAAAGACTTTGATGTAGTCAATAAAGCAGAAGTAGATTTTTTTTTCTGGAACTCTCTTGCTTTTTTGATGATTCAACGGATGTTGGCAATTTGATCTATGGTACCTCTGCCTTTTGTAAATCTAACTTCTTTGGTACAGCTCAAAGATATGTATGTGTTCAAGGTTCAAGGTGGCTACTGATAAAAAGCAATATGTACATAATTATGTGATTTAATAATGTCCCTATGACAAAACGTTTTTATTTATTGAAAAGTGATAACATCTGTGTCTAATAATGGCTTCATATCACTCAAAATATTTTTGTGTCATTTAATTCCAAAATAGCATTACATTAAACTCACTTTAGTAACACATATTTAATTTACTCCAGTACAAATTACTTAAGAAACCAATAAACTTGTATGTTTACAAATTAAATCTATTCTTGGCAAAGCAAAAGACAAAGATTCCACACAAGTTTGGAGCTACTATTAGACCAGGAAATATGATCAATTTGGAGAATGTTTAATAGGCCAGGAGCCAAAAAGAGCCAAGGATATGGTTTGGTGAATCTTCACATTCTCTTGGGTCGGGGCAAAAGATAAGAGGTGTCCATAATTTGAAGGGTATGAAACTAGTGTTAAAAGCTTCAAGAATTGACTCTAGAAAGTGAAACATAACAGGATCCAAGTGAGACATACTAAATATTGGCAAATTCTAGTCAACAGAAGTTATCTGTTGACAATTTGTCATATGATGTCAATTTGTCATCCATTTGACAGTTATCATCCCTATTAAGCAGAATATTTGAATTGTCATCTACCATTTCCCCTTTATATTCTTCATTTCCCCTTTACATTCTTTCATTGCCAACAATTATTTTCCTAAGTAGGGCTTCCAGGGTAATTCAGCTGGTAAAGAATCCGCCGGCCATGCAGGAGACCCCATTTTGATTCCTATGTTGGGAAGATCCCCTGGAGGAGGACATGGCAACCCACTCCAGTATTCTTGCCTAGAGAATCCTCATGGACAGAGAAGCCTGGAAGAGTATAGTCTGTGGGGTCGCAAAGAGTCAAGATGACTGAGCAACTAAACACAGCACAGCATTTCCCTAAGTAACCGCCTAATCACTCACCTGTTTATAAACAATGCTGTCAATTACCAAAAAAGGAGAGTTCAAACTTTGGTCTAGTATTCAAGTTGTTCTATGATTTGGCAATTTCTTAACTCTTAAAGCAACCACAGGTGTATAGAAATATATTTGAATCTTACAGAACTGTTCTCCTTCACATTTTGATAGTTGTCCAGTTTTGGCTTTAGCTCATTCTGTTCCCTCAGCATGGAATTTCTTCCTCTCCACCTTCCCAATCCTATGGAATCACTCTTTGTCCTTAATGACACAATTTAAACTCAGCAAACTATTGAGATTATTCAATAATCTCCATAATAATCTCAATAATCTATTGATATTATCTCAATAATCTCCATAATAATCTCAATAATCTATTGAGATTATCTCAATAGATTATCTCAATATATTACTGAGTTTAAATTGTATCATTAAAGACAAAGAGTGATTCCATAGGATTGGGAAGGTGGAGAGGAAGAAATTCCATGCTGAGGGAACAGAATGAGCTAAAGCCAAAACTGGACAACTATCAAAATGTGAAGGAGAACAGTTCTGTAAGATTCAAATATATTTCTATACACCTGTGGTTGCTTTAAGAGTTAAGAAATTGCCAAATCATAGAACAACTTGAATACTAGACCAAAGTTTGAACTCTCCTTTTTTGGTAATTGACAGCATTGTTTATAAACAGGTGAGTGATTAGGCGGTTACTTAGGGAAATGCTGTGCTGTGTTTAGTTGCTCAGTCATCTTGACTCTTTGCGACCCCACAGACTATACTCTTCCAGGCTTCTCTGTCCATGAGGATTCTCTAGGCAAGAATACTGGAGTGGGTTGCCATGTCCTCCTCCAGGGGATCTTCCCAACATAGGAATCAAAATGGGGTCTCCTGCATGGCCGGCGGATTCTTTACCAGCTGAATTACCCTGGAAGCCCTACTTAGGAAAATAATTGTTGGCAATGAAAGAATGTAAAGGGGAAATGAAGAATATAAAGGGGAAATGGTAGATGACAATTCAAATATTCTGCTTAATAGGGATGATAACTGTCAAATGGATGACAAATTGACATCATATGACAAATTGTCAACAGATAACTTCTGTTGACTAGAATTTGCCAATATTTAGTATGTCTCACTTGGATCCTGTTATGTTTCACTTTCTAGAGTCAATTCTTGAAGCTTTTAACACTAGTTTCATACCCTTCAAATTATGGACACCTCTTATCTTNATAGCCAGGACATGGAAACAACCTAGATGTCCATCAGCAGATGAATGGATAAGAAAGCTGTGGTACATATACACAATGGAGTATTACTCAGCCATCAAAAAGAATACATTTGAATCAGTTCTAATGAGATGGATGAAACTGGAGCTGATTATACAGAGTGAAGTAAGCCAGAAAGAAATACACCAATACAGTATACTAACACATATATATGGAATTTAGAAAGATGGTAACGATAACCCTGTATGTGAGACAGCAAAAGAGACGCAGATGTACAGAACAGACTTTTTGACTCTGTGGGAGAGGGAGAGGGTAGGATGATTTGGGAGAATGGCATTGAAACATGTATAATATCATATAAGAAACAAATTGCCAGTCTAGATTTGATGCAAGATACAGGATGCTTGGGGTTGGTGCACTGGGATAACCCAGAGGGATGGTATGGGTAGGGAGGTGGGAGGGGGGTTCAGGAGTAGGAACTTATGTACACCCATGGTGGATTCATGTTGATGTATGGCAAACCCAATACAGTATTGTAAAGTAAAAAAATAAAATAAAATAATAAATAAAAAGAAAAAAAACTCAGTAATCTTTAAAAGTCTGTTTGGACCAGTTCCCCCACACTCACTCCTGATGCTCATGGCTAAGCCCTGTAATACATGTTTTTCCTCCTTTGGGTTTTAGAAATTTACCTACCTGTCTCTCACATAAAATTGTTATCTCCTTGGAGACAAGGACTACACATTAGTTTTTTTTTTTTTTTTTAATAACTCAGGCATACTTAGCTAGAGTTCTTTCTAACAACAAATTACAAATTGGCTTTTAACAGTTTGAGTAATTTATTTTACTTATTCAGAACATATATATGTGTTATCTAGGATGTTTTATTAATCCCAACATTTTTTCCACAAAGCAAGCAACAGTAAAAGGTAACCTCCATCCTATCCCAACTTGGCTATAACTATAAATTCTCTTAAACCATTACAACACGTGGGAATTTTTTGAATGATCTAGTTTTCTCGTTTAAATTATCATAAAAATAATTAAAATCAGTGAAGGTGGGATAGCTTTTCAGTAATATTTCGACTAAAATAGGTGTAACATCCAGTTATATTTCTGTTTTATTCTGATGTTCTTTTTCATTAAATTGACCAAAGGTTTGTAACAGTCTGCTCTTACAAGTTTGTAGTAAGCATTGTCTTGGATTAAATCAGCCACAGTAGGGTGATTTACATTGCAGTTGTTCTCAAACTCAAAATCTTAATGACTTTTAACTTCAAATGAACTTTCGATGTTCATTTCTTGCCATATGTCCATCACAATTTGTCTGGGAAGGGGAAGGAATTTATTCCATACCTCTTCACCCAGAAATCCTGGCTTCTGGGGCAGCCATCACTGAAGCATTACTGGGGTTGTGGCAACGGGGAAGAGAAGGCAGAAAACTGAAAATCAGCTCTTAAAGACTCCTGCAGTACAATGACACATATTGTGTTTAATCACTTGGTGATGAGTAATATCAATTCAATTAATGTATTGATTAGAATAATTTCTTGGGTCATTTATTGCATACTTCTCATTTTGCCATGATTCCACACATAGCATTTCAACTGTATTCCTGTTGCTTTTGTGGTGACTTTACCAATTTTGAATTATTTTGTAAGTGTATTAAGTCCATAGATTTTGAAGAACTTGACATCTGGCTTGCTCTATTAACTGAAAACTTAACTGGTCAAATAGACATCATTAACTCAATGGACGTGAGTCTGAGCAAACTCTTGGAGGGCAGGGAAACCTGGCATGCATGAGGTCATGGAGTCAGACATGACTGAGCGACTGAACAACAACTATTTAGTGGGCTTATTGAAAGAATTGATCAAAGGCAACAAAAATATTGTGATAATTTAATCAATAGTATTAGGATAACTGACATTAGTATTTGTCATATTTTCAGTGTGGTTTAAATCTAGTCACAGCCCTTGATGATTGTGTGGATCCAGTTTAGTGTCATCAGTGAGGCCCAAGTAGTACCTGGGAGTATTTGCAGCTCTTATATTGCTAAGATAGTGATGAGAGTTTGTGATTATTATTTGAAACTAATATAATTCAAGGAAAAAACTTTGGCAATTTTAAAAGGCTTAGAATATTATTAAAGTACATTTTTATAAAGCCAGCCACTAACTTTTCTCCACAGATAAAAGATATTAGGTCCATCTCCTGGTATTGCAGCTTCTAGCAAATAGTATTAAAATTCTAATTCCATATTACTTGTTCTTTTACATTGAAGCAGATGTCAATTTTATATGGATTTTGAATATCATCCAATCTGTTCTTCAAATATAAATGTAATTACTGGTCAATGGTTTTGGATAATTTATACATCTGCTGAAATCATGGAGTTTTTATTAATTATTTTGACTTAGAGTTTGTTCTCTTCAAAAAGCTGAGAATTTGGAGCAATATTACATTGGGTTAAATCACCCTTACTTTTGATAATAGTCACATGTGCTTATATAGTCTGGGTGTGGATAATCTGAATTTCTATTTACTTACAAGTACTGATAGAAGATTCTAGTACAAAGAAAGGATTCTCTCCACCTGAAAATGATTTTGTGTGTCTATGTCATTTACTGTTTGTGAAAGGCAAAGGAGGGTAGTATGTGTTTATACAAAGATTAACTTTAGATGACTATAATAAAGTTAATGTTATTTCTCAGCAATGAGATGTTGTTAAAGTCATAAAAAACAACTCCCATCCAGTTTTAAGTTACCTGAGATATAGTTCTCAAACTTTTGCCTAAGTGTGACCCATATACCTTAATAGTAAGCTTATTTCTTTTATTCTTATCACTTGAAACTTTCTAAATGAAGTGAAAGCAGTGAATATCACTTTCTTGCTCTCCTCCTGATAGTACTACCACTACTGCTATAACTATTCGTAATACATAGTCAACATAATTATCCTAACAGTCAAAATTTGTGTTAATTTATTCATCAGCTAAAGCATAGCCCTAAAGGTTTTAATTTGATTTAGAATCTGCAATGCCTGCAAAAGTGTAAGATGTTGAAGCAAATTATCTTGGATAAAGTCAGCCTTGCTTCTAGTAATGGCTACATGTGTTATATGTTCTGCATTCATCTCGTTTCTTCTTCACATCAACTCTCTAAAGTAGGTGTGAGACATCCACGTCATATAAAAGAAAGGACTGAAGTTTAGAAAGCTTAAGCAAATTATCAGTTATCTGGATTTTAAATTTAGGCTGCCTGATTATAAAACATATGTTTAAATATCTATTCTTTCCATCCCCTGCCCCCCAAAAATTCTTATTCGTATCTTGGCATACTCACCTGTAATATAAACAACAGGTAGTGAGGGATTTAGTCTGAGCCACCAGGGAAGCCCTAACTAAATACTCTTACTGTTAAATGCTTGCTCACCAGAATCAAAGTAGAATATCAATAAAACATTCTGGTTATTTAAATTGCCTTCAACATGTACACATCAAGTATTAAAATCTAGTATCTCTAGACAATTATTTCAGATGTTCTTTTGTTTGCCTTATCTACAATCATGTAATGATCCTACAGCATGCTGGAACACAGGGACTAGGCCTTCTTAGAAGAATGTCAATCTAAATAGCAATTTACCTTTTACTGAACAATATTCTACTCCCCCAAACATGTGTATGAAACATAGTTCTGTGACAATTATATCATCACATAGACCAACAGTTTGAAATGTTTGGCATTAAAAATATTTTAAACTGAATTATAGATAATTTTATCCTGAATTATCTCTAGTAAAGACATATATTTAAGTGTGGATAGATACTGTTTAATTTCTACTGATGTTCCTTTGTTGGGACTGCTGTTGTTGTTAATGATGATGTTGATATTATTGAAAAACTTCCAATGTTTTGGAAGAATCTGTAATGTATTCATATTAAAACTCTTTCCTGAATCCTCAAGCACACGCTTATTATTACTGCTGCCCTATTTAAGAAGGAATTACCAGGAAAGTTTGGGGCATAAGAGGTGTGTTCCACTTTACAATTTGAAGGAATCTTGTCATTGTTTCATCAATGGATCTGTGAGTTGAACTGGATAGAATGAGAGAGATTTTCTAAATATTATTTCATTGATCACCAATTTTTTTTTAAAGACCTCAACTTGAAGTTTTTCTTGAAGTTTGCTGTTACCAAAATTGTATCTAGTATAGTTATCTCTCTCTTGAAAAAGTGAAAGTCACTCAGTCATATCTGACTCTTTGCAATTCCATGGACTGTAGCCTGCCAGGCTCCTCTGTCCCTGGAATTCTCCAGGCAAGAGTACTGGAGTGGGTTGCCATTTCCTTCTCCAGGATTAATCTCTTAAGTATGCAAAATAGTAGCTTCTCTAGTAGCTCAGTTGGTAAAGAATCTGCCTGCAATGCAGGAGACCCAGCTTTCATCCCTGGGTAGGGAAGATCCAGCCAGGCTCCTCTGTCCCTGGAATTCTCCAGGCAAGAGTACTGGAGTGGGTTGCCATTTCCTTCTCCAGGATTAATCTCTTAAGTATGCAAAATAGTAGCTTCTCTAGTAGCTCAGTTGGTAAAGAATCTGCCTGCAATGCAGGAGACCCAGCTTTCATCCCTGGGTAGGGAAGATCCCCCCAGAGAAGGAGATGAAAACCCACTCCAGTACTCTTGCCTATAGAATTGCATGGACAGAGGAGCCTCGTGGGCTACAGTCATTGGGATCACAAAGAATCGGACACTACTGTGTGATTAGTCTCTTAAGTATGCACAATTTTACCTCAAACCTAAATCAGTTTTGTGCTATGAGAAAAAGATTATTAAGCACATGAAACATTGTTGTTGAAAATGTGGGTTTAGAAGCTTCAATACCTAGTACTATGTAATTTCTAAATCATAATTGGGTATAGATATGCTAGGGAAAGAAACAGCCATTAATATGTGAAGGCAATGAAAAAATATGCATTAAATAAAAACAAATTAAAAGCAAATAAGTAATGAAATAGTTATTCAGCTAATATTCTGCAATATGAAAATGTAAAAAAATTTCATAATATTTTTAATTTATTTGCATGTTTCCTTGTACAGATTTATATTTTTGAAAATAATATCTACTATCAACCTGATATAAAGAGTAGTTCATTGCGACTGACATCTTCTGGAAAAGAAGGAATTATTTTTAATGGAATTGCTGACTGGTTATATGAAGGTGAGTTGAATACATTTAGTTTCAAAAGCATACAAATGACATATTTTTATATAATCTTTAAGAAAAATGTTCATTCTGGAGCAAAACTTAGATCACTATTTCTTCTCCTCATTTCCTTTCAAAATTGCCTTCATGTTTTTCATATCTTTGTTTTGCTCATATTTTGACTGGTTATGATTTACATGATTCCATGTTTGAGACATATATGTGTGTGTATACACACATATTGTTCAGGTTAAATAGGTCTTATGCATGGTATTGCTGCTGCTGCTGCTAAGTCACTTCAGTCGTGTCCGACTCTGTGTGACCCCACAGACGGCAGCCCACCAGGCTCCCCCATCCCTGGGATTCTCCAGGCAAGAACACCGGAGTGGGTTGCCATTTCCTTCTCCAATGCATGAAAAGAGAAAAGTGAAAGTGAAGTCGCTCAGTCTGTCCGACTGTTAGCGACCCCATGGACTGCAGCCCACCAGGCTACTCCGTCCATTGGATTTTCCAGGCAAGAGTACTGGGGTGGGGTGCCATTGCCTTCCCCGATGCATGGTATTATTGAGGCATAAAATTTGATAAAAAGGAAGTCACCAAGAACCAAGAGGCAGTAACCTTAAAAATAATCTGGGATTTCAATTATTTTTCCACTATTAAATGGGGAAACTTATACAGCTTTTCAAGCAATGAAGTGCCAAGATTAGATCTTCCTCATAAATAGATCATTTTAGCTACCATGTAAGGCTGGAATTGAATAGCAAAAAGAACCATTGAACAACCAGAAGTCTTTTCCTATGTTTTATCAAAAGAGAATGAGCAATAGGACTAGGGTTAAAGCAGTGAAAAAAAAAGAAGATTATAAAATTGATGAGGCAGTCAAATAGGTAGATCTTCATGTTTAAAAGGATGAAATAAATTGAAGAGGTCAGGAATGATTCTTGGACTTCTGGTTGGATCACTAGTAAATAAATAGTGGGAGCAGACACAGTGAGCAGACCAGCAGAAGAGGAATAATTTAGTGGGAACACTGGTGCTTCACAGTGTGCTGGTATGCTCACTGGGTGTCAAAGTAGGATCCTCTACACAGAAGAAATTTTGAATCAACTGGGAGTAAGCTTAATGTACAGTGTACTGAACTGACCATTGATCAAGATGATTCAGGCCTCTGTCTTTTAGGGAAAGCTTCATGAAGTTTATGGAATTACATATTTGAGGAAATTGTAAGGATATAAATCAAAGACCATTTGATAAATAGAGTTACTTTCTTAATTAGAGAATAGAAATCTATATATTGGGGCTGAAACTGAAAAAAGTGTTGAATAAAGGCAAGACCAATGGGTAACAAAAACTTTCAAAACTGCACAGTAGGTCTGACACTTTCCAAAAAACAGGGAAATGGGAAACTTATGGTTTTTGCCATTCAAATTAAAGTTACACCTTTGGTCATATGTTCTACATATACTAGGAAATTTCAGATATGCTGTGTGAGTTAATTCTTACAATCCTAGTGTATTACTTACTGAAGAAACCAAGACTCAGGGAGGATAGGTTTCTTGGGCATGACCTCAGCTTCACGAGGGCAGAGCTGGGGCTTGAATGTGTGTCTTCAAAGCCAGTGCTTCATCCTGGGCTACTCTATCTGTTACAATAAAAGGCCTTTCACTGTTCTCTAAAGGATGATATGCATTATGGACATAAGGTTTTAGATTTCTCTGGTCTGTTTCATCAGCCAGACTGACTTACCTCAACTCTTGCTTCATTTCCAAGAGAAGGGACCCTACCAAGGGATTAAGGGATTAAGGTCTGACAGAGGGATTTAGGCAATTCAGATGTCACTGAGTTTTCCCTCAACATTTTGCCTGCCATCCCCAATCTATGCTTCAAGAGTCCCACATGGACCTTAATAATAATATAATATAACTTACTCTTACTCAGTCAGACATGACTGAGCAATTGAACTGAACTATCATTTTACTCTTCCAATGTGCCATCAACTCCCAGAATCCAAACCTTCTCTTTTCCCTTCAATATACTCATGAAAAGACAATACTTTCTGTCAGGAATGCATATGATCTTTAATGGGAGCTTTCCAGATGGCTCAGTGGTAAAGAATCTGCCTGCAGTGCAGAAGACACTGGTTTGATCCCTGGGTTGAGAAGATCTCCTGGAGGAGGAAATGGCAGCCCCCTCTAGTATTCTTGCCTGGAGAATCCCATGGACAGAGGAGCCTGGTGAGCTACAGTCCATGGGGTTGCAAATAGTCAGACACAACTGGCAACTGAGCATGTATGATTTTTATAGTATGTGTGTGATACTCTTGTGTGGAAATTTCTTTTTTATTACTTTGCAGAAATCAACTACAATATGAATTAAGGTGTGGGGGAAACCCAGGAAGTAACATGCATGATTTCCACTTACCTTTTTTAAAAATTGAAATGTACCTTCTATAATTTCAGGGAAAAACAGTTTTGAAGAGTCACATTAAACATAATAAAATGTTTTAAGGCAAATTTTAAGTGCATTACTTTTTTAGGGCTTAATTTTTTAGAACCAGGCCAATGTGTGAGTGTTGCTGTTACTTCCAACCACCGTCACTAAATTGGAGTCTTTAAAAATCTTTTAAAAGTGCAATTGTTTCCATGTTGGTGAAGTTCAGAAGAAAAATAGAACCTTGTGCTAAAAATGAAGCATTTTAAATATAATTTACACAAAGCACTTCAAATTTCATTCATATAAATTGACATATTTAACTAAATAAAATATCAGATCAATGTTTTGTTTAAAAAGGTAGAATACATGGTTGCCAAGTTTACAAATTTGAAAGTTTCTATGAAGTATTGAATCTGTTAAATAGAAACAAAATATGACTTAAATTCTATTATTTGAACATATAGAATAATGGAACTAATATGCCTATATGATTTACAAATATATTTTAGAATCTCATATTTTAAAGTAATCCTTCTTTGAAATTCAGTTCAACAGTTATTGAGCACATATATCTGTCAGGCATTATCTGAGAGCAATATCATGAAGAATATGAGCTTCTATGTTTTGGATATTTCCAACTTAGTGAAGTGAAAGACTGTAAACAGCTATTATATAATGAACCATCTGGAGCATGGTAAAATAGAAATAGAAATATTGTTGTTCAGTCACTAAGTCACATCCAACTCTTTGTGACCCCATGGACTGCAGCACAGCAGTTCTCCCTGTCCCTCACTACGTCCCAGAGTTTGCCCAAGTTCGTGTCTATTAAATCAGTGATGCTATCCAACCACCTCATCCTCTCCCTCCCTCTTCTTTTGCCTTCAGTCTTTCCCAGCATCAGGATCTTTTCCAATGAGTCAGGTCTTTGTATTAGGTGGCCAAAGTATTGGAGCTTCAGCTTCAGCATCAGTCCTTTCAATGAATATTCAAGGTTGATTTCCTTAAGGACTGACTGGTTTGATCTCCTTGCTGTGCAAGGCACTCTCAAGAGTTTTCTCCAGCACCACAGTTCAAAAGCATCAATTCCTTGGCCTTCAGCCTTCTTTATGGTCGAACTCACATACATACATGACTGCTGAAAAGACTATAGCTTTGACTATACAGACCTTTGTTGGCAAAGTGATGTCTTTGCTTTTTAATATGTTGTCTAGGTATATCATAGCTTTCCTTCCAAGAAGCAAGTGTCTTCTAATAGAACTATATGTCATCATATTAAATGTATGCATAAGTAGAGTTAATTCTGATGGGTTGGGGGAATATAGAGGGGTTTTATAGAAGAAAGAGTTTTTGCATTGAACTCTAAGAATGACAAGAATAAAGAAATGAGATTTAAAATATTTCAAGATAAACAATATCCTTGTCAACAAACTGGGATTGTTAATTTTTTTGTTATTTGGTAAGAACAATGTGAAATGCCTGTATTCACTTTACTTTTGCCTTTTCATAGACACAGGGAGTCACACTTACCCATTAATTGATTCAACAAATAGTGACTGAGTTTTTACTAAATCCCAGTAAAACTGAACTATGACAGATAAAAGGAGTATGAATTAGAGATGCAAGCCAGAGGAAGATAGGGTAAACAATGATGCTGAGTCCAAGGTCAAACAACTAAGGATTCCAAAGTTGTTTTTGGATTTGCTGTCAGAATTTGATAAGTGCAAAATCAGTCAATTGGTGGTGCCATAAGCAAGATTTCAGTGGATGGAAGTGTAAATGGGAAGCAAGAGGTTTTGAACATAGACAATACTTTCAAAAAGTTGACAGTAAGATACAAACAGTAAGGGGAAAAGTCAACCACAAACCACAGGTCAGTAACATCCTCAGGAAATCCTATGTAAATTGATAAACTCAAATGGATAAAATCAGCTTACTTTTCAGAAATGTTAATCTGAACACTATGATCATATATGAGTTAGTTTTCAGTGAATGCTTTGTGTTTAGGCTATATTTTTAAGTGTTTGTGATATAAAACAACATGTGTTGAAAACTCCATCTGCTCTGCAGTGAGATTTTCTAAATCAGTATAATAGAGACAATGAAATGGAATGGGATGCAATTTGTGAAAATGCATTGTTTGTAAATAGTATGATATAATTACAGGAAGTTTATATCCATGAGTAAAAGTCCCTCTTGAGTTGCAATTAAAGAACTGCCTTGTCCAAGAGGACTTTTAAACAAATTCATATTAAAGATTTTTTTCATTTATCTCCTTTCTATTTGGTTAGTTTTATTTTTATACCTGAGGAAAGTCACATAACTCTTTGTACTACTTTGCTATTTTGGCATTTTTGTGAGGAAAAACTTTAGGCATAAGTCACTCTAAAATAAATAAGAGCAGATAGTGTCTAGTTTCTGTTGAATAGTGCCCTCAAATTGGAGACCTTCTTTTCTTGGAAAGTACTTGTGTATACATACTTCAGCATCCAGGACAGTACCTGTTTCTTAGAAACCCTGAGTGTTGATTTTGGGCAACACACTGTGACCTCTCTGTACCTACAATCTCATAAGACTTAAGGTTAAACACTCGATTGTCATTTAGCATGTTTTTTCTTCAGTATGTTATGTGGATGACTCATGTCTCCTCATCTGAATTTTAAGTTACTTGAGTAAATCAGTGTCAGGATCACTACTGGAAAAAAAAAAAAGTCACTGTCAAAATAGTATTCAGCTTTATAGCCACTTTAAAACGACAAGGAATATCCAACCTGTGACTAGTAATATTTCAGCCATTAAAATCTGAAGAGGTGTGGCAGCTGTTACTAGGGCCTAGAAGGAGGGAAATGTGTAATTTTCACAGTTCTAGAAGCAGTAAGCTTTGGTTGAGGAACAGAGCCAGACCCTCATGACTTCATGGGTGGGAACCAAAGAAATAAATGCCATGTACTAACTTCTTTTCTCTTTATTTGATTTGCCTGGTTTCATATTGGCCATACTTAGACTAGACACCATGGGAATATTCTTTTCCAATGAAAAGTTTGTAGTGTCAAAATAGGAACATACAAAATCCCACCTGGTACTGTTTCATTGTAGAGTAATATTAGTCCAGTAATATTCCTGTATGAAATTGATAGCTACAGCCAAATACTTGTGTTATTCATAGAAGATTTGGGGGTGAATGCCCCTATTAAGAAAAAAAAAACTTATCATAAGACTTTAATTGGTAATCAAAGCACCTTCAGCTATTCATTCTTTTTCCCATTTATCTTCTGCCAGCATTTAGAATAGACAAGTTATTTACCTGATGCATCAAACCAAGACTTTATTCCGGCTGAATCTTATTCCTTTGCTTCTTTTTCTTAATTAGGTTGCAACCATTTTAGTTTTCCATTAAAATGGAAATTGGAGTATAGAAATGTAGAATTGGAAAATTAGATGGAATTATACCAGAGAATACTTGTGAATCTGTTAAATTCCAAATAGATTCTTCCTTGTCCTCTTTTTTATAGTAAAGGCACATTATTTTCCTGGCAATGAGATTTATCATTGGACCCAGCACAGTGACTACTTTTTCTGTCAGTTTTTTTTACCCCCAGTCATACTGAGCCCAAAATGGTCAGAGAGAAATTTCAGTTTTCAATTCAGAGGAATAGAATTATGGCTTTGTTCCTTGTTGAGGCAATCCTCCCTTGGGCACGAGGATTTCTAAACCCAACAAGTCTATTATCATGAGAATAAGAAACAGAATGTGCCCAATGGATTACTGGTGTGATAGTGAAAGAGAACATTACACTTTAACCCCTTAACCTAGACCTATGCTTCCTAGTAATTCAGGAGGGACACAGAGCCTCCTCTGCTGTGGATGTACTCAGCTGGACATTAAGTAGGACACTAATATCTGTAGTATAACATCCCAACTTCAAGAATATTGTCAAACAAATAGTGCCAAAACTGAGATAGAGCCAGCTATTTTACTCTTCTGTCAAGCCACGTATGTACAGCTAATGAGGGACATGATGAAATCAGTGAATCCCATTTGAGCCCATGGCCCCTCTTTTTGCTATAAATAGTTACTGTTTGGAGGTAACATAGTGTGAGTTATTGTGGTAATGGATAAGTTATTCTGTAAACCCTTGAATAGCAGTACTGATAGGACTAAAGAGAGCAAATGTACAACTATACCTAGACCATGTGTCTATCTCTGTAATAGCAAAGCTCCCCCTTCTTCATGGAAGAGTTTCCATGTAGTCCATCTGTCGTCAGGTAGTCAGCTGGGTCTTCTGGTAAATAATGCCATGTGAAGAGTTTATTAATGATCACTATTATTGGCAGGTCATGATGGCTAACTGACATGCACTTGGTGGCCATACTGTGATTGGATCATTAAGAACCTTCTCTGCTATGGATATGCTCTGACTGACATTAAGCTGGACACTAACATCTTCAAATGTCCATACACTTCCTTTCCCTAGACTTCCTGTCACTAATTCTGTAATTTTACTTTTCTATATCCCTGACCAGGTGGACTCTTACTAGTTCCTGTGCAGAAGTCTGGATGGCCTCATGCTTCAATCCAAGTCTCCTTCCACAAGAAGTGGAAAATATATATCTTGTTTAAAAGCCTTCCAACTGGGGGAGTTTATGTTTGTTATAGTCTTTTAATATCACTCCTGAATCAGATTGTAGTGCAGTGAATTGAAGATTGCTCAGTCGTGTCCGACTCTTTGCAACCCCATACAGTCCATGGAATTCTCTAGGCCAGAATACTGGAGTGGGGAGCCTTTCCCTTCTCCAGGAGATCTTCTGAACCCAGGGATTGAACCCAGGTCTCCTGCATTGCAGGCAAATTCTTTACCAGCTGCACCACAAGGGAAGCAGAGCCTGTCCAACTCCAGTGTGCTGAAGTACATCATGCAAACCTGCCCATAAACCAGGCTTTCATGTATTCCTCTTCTGCCTGTTTATGTTAGAAAACACACGCTGAGGCATAGATGTGAAATAAAAGAAAGAGGATAAAGTAAGGATGCCTGTATGTAGAGTTCACCTATTTGTTCTAGTCTAGTTCCATATTGGAGAAAGAGATGGCAACCCACTCCATTGTTCTTGCCTGGAGAATCCCAGGGACGGGGGAGCCTGATGGGCTTCCGTCAATGAGGTCACACAGAGTCGGACACAACTGAAGCGACTTAACAGCAACAGTTCCATATAAACCCTTCTATCTTATAGTGGAATATAGCTGTATATGTTTAGTTTTGTGGTCACTGAATCAGATAAAAATCAGTTCATAACTGGCAGTTTGGTTGTATTGTCACTTGGCATCCCATGGTCAGGCTAATTATTTTTACCATAGCTCAATAGAGAGCTTTGAATTGGGGAATATTTATCAGCACAGGAGAAAATGGCCTTTCTGTAAATCTTGTAATGCCTGTGGTTCAACTGTCATATGGTAATTGTCAGGAGTTGCACACAAAATCAGTTTGCCATGAATGCTTATATCACTATCATACCTGCTGGGTCACAAAGTGAAGATGGTAGGGAAGGTTGTACCATGGCCCTGATATGCTACACAACCTTCTCCTGCTCAGGTTCTATTCAGAACTGGAGGCTTTACAGGTTTAAGTGAAGTGAAAGTTGGTCAGTCATGTTTGACTCTTTGTGACCCCGTGGATTGTAGCTGCCAGGCTCCTCTGTCCATGAAGTTCTCCAGGGAAAAATACTGGAATGCATTGCCAATTCCTTCTCTACGGACCTTCCTGAACCAGGGATTGAACCTGGGTCTCCTGGATTGCAGGCAGATTCTTTACCATCTGAGTCACCTGGGAACCTGGGAGCAAAACTGGCCAACATGTGTGAATGTGGTTTATGATGTTCTTCAAAATCCAGAGTCTGGGACCTCTACACATTTTTTTTTAATTTTTAAAATTATGCAAATATGATGACACATTCACAGAAGACTTGGAAAATACAGAACAAGGTTATATAGTTCCACTATATATAACAATTAATTTTAAGTCAATAAATTAAGATTTTTAGTTGAAGTTTCAATATCAAGCTCTCAAAAATTAATAGAATGAAAGAAAAGTAGAAGGATATAATAGACGTGAAAAAGCACTATGAACTAATTACTTAAGGTTTATATAATTTTCACACAATAGCAGCATACAGAATCTATTCAAGTTCCCATGGACTAAGCCAAGGGACAGTGGAACATATCCAGGAACATAAAACAAGATGCAAAAATTTCATGGTCTAAAGATAATTGAAATCATACAGGATCTGTTTTCTTATCACTGTGGAATTATGTTAGAAATTAAGTAGAGGCCCTCTAAACTTTTAAATAAATACAACCCCAATAAATTTTCTCTCACTTGATAAGAGATGTCCTACTCTTCCCTAGGGATGCCAACTCATAAGGTTTAAAGGAATTCATTTTATACTCTGCCTTTATGCAGAGCAGGTCTAACTCCCTTGGATAGAGGTTGCTTCAGTCAGCAAGAAGATCTGCTGAAATTTTGAGGTTCAAAATCTTCAGCCAACATTCTATTGCAAAGCTGGTTATTCATGAGACTGGTCCAAAAAGCATTAAGTGTGCTGCTCACGTCTACCTAAGCATTCTTATACTGTGTCAACTCCAAATACTTCCCCAATACTGCTCTCAGCTTAAAAAAAACAAGTGGAGTTCAACCCATAGTTGATGATTCAGCTCTGCGACACAACTCAGACCTCAGCCACATCTGCCCTTCCATCAGATGTGGGACCTCTCACCACGGAAGTGAGGAACACCAAAGTTGTCATGGCTACCTTTTATGTTTTCCTGATTTAGTGGTCATGATGTCAATTTCTGTTTATTTCTATGTAGTCCCTCTGAGGTCTCGTAAAAACGCACAGTCTTTACAGTTGCCCTTGTTGCAACAACTGAGTGTCACAACCACTTGTCCTTCCAACACTTTTCCTCTCTAGCTGCATTTCATCCTATGGCATCACCAGCGACAATTGTTTATTTGTGATTCCATCCCTCGCTATGGATTGTCTATGCTCCAGTTAACCCAAGAAATGTTATTATCACATACATATAGATAGACAGATATAGATTAAACATCAATATATAGTTGCAGATAGATACAGATACATCTCCAACCTAGTCTCAAAATCTAATTTTGAAGATCTCTTCTGGGTCTTAAAAGGAAAAGAGTTAGCATATTCAATAAATTGAAAGGGGTTTATTTACCAAAAGATAAATAGCAGAATTATAATCTAGACTAATAGCAGCCAGGCAATGACAACCTCTGTGGAAACAGAAGTAAGCCATTATCAGATATGAAAGGAGAAAATTGTGTAGATGAAGCTGCATTGGTGGGAGACTAGCATCATTTAACACACACAGCAAGTCTTGGGTGACATTACAGGACAGAGTCAAGGGAATACATACTGCCATGTTACTCATCTCCTTATAATCTCTTGCCGAAGCACCAGAATGGCCATACTTTAGAGTGCATGGGAGCCCTTTTGAAAGAGTTCATATGAGTTAATTTCTGGGCCAGAAATCAGATACATAAAAGTGGATAGTGGATCTGGGGTGACACAAAAGTTATGCAGTATATTTTTATTTCCTTAGAGCTTAAAATAGTTTAACGAATCTGCAGGGCATTTGACTAGTTTGAGGATGAGAGGATGGAAATGTGACTGAATGCAAGTATGAAAGGTGGCACGGATATGGTTAATGTCATATTTCAGTCAACTACTCTTCTCCTCTTCTTATTCTTTTTACTTCTGTTTGCTTTCACCTCTGTTCAAATTGCTGGTAATCCACCAAATCCTAACCTCACTGCTTTATTCTTTCTTTCCTTTGCATCTATTTATCCTGGGACTGAAAGGGTAACCTGGAAATAGAGAATTCTCCATGAAATTGAATCAAATCCACCATACTGTGTAAAAACTATTTATGTACAATGGAGATTTCAAGGACAGACGTTTGTGGGTCAATGAGCCCACATCTACAGTTGGTTTCAAACTAACACTCATTTATTCTAGAGGAACTTCTGCACTCTCACATCGCCCACTGGTGGTCACCAGATGGAGAAAGGCTCGCCTTCCTAATGATAAATGATTCCTTGGTGCCTAACATGGTTATTCCTCGGTTTACTGGAGCTTTGTATCCCAAAGGAAAGCAGTATCCGTATCCTAAGGTAAGTCATGTGGAAATGCTAGTTTGTTCCCCTTCTCTCTGCACCAGTGAGTTGATCAATAGTATTCTTGGTTCAGAAACAAGTTGTCTTCTGAGAATTAAAGAAACCCCCTTACTTGTCGACAGACTCACGATTTTAAGAGCATGCGATAGTCTATCCACTGGGCTTGCATAGGCACAAGTGAAGATGATTCAAGATTGCAGGAACCTTCACTTCATTTCTTTCCCTTTGATGCTCTCAGTCTTTATCTCTCACTTTCACAGTCAAAAAGAGAGTGAGAAAACAAGTCCGCACTGATGCCAGGGCAAAGGTTTTGCCGAGGTATATTCTGTGAGTTGTTTATCACAGTCAAATAAGCTGGAAATTCTCAGTTAAAAAAAAAAATCTAGCTTTTTTTTTTTCAGATGATTTCTCAGAGCAGTCAATATACTGTATGCTAATGTGTATTATAAATCTCCTATAAAAAGTAGACTAAGCATAAAGGATCTCCAGTAAGGAATAGACTAAACATAAAGAATGTCACTAAAAAAATAGACTAAACATAAAGAATCGCCAATAAAGAATAGACTAAGCCTAGAGAATTTATTAGTGTTAATATTAACATCAGTATTCTTTTGGCAGAGCATACTCTGGAACATACTTTATAAAATGCTGGGCAGAGACGTAGTCAGGCAAAGCTGGAATAGGTGGAATTGTTTTATTGTGTGAAGTGGATATGGAACTCTTGCCCAGATAGCAAAACTATTTTTTCTATGAGTAGCACGATTTCTTTTATTCCTAATGCTAAGTGCACAGGCCCTGACTCCACCCCACCATTCTTGCCATATCCTCTAACAAACTGATAACAAACTGAAACTGAAGAACAAATAATGGATACCTTTTTAAAGAGTGATAGTGAGTTCTCATGATGAAAATTTATTATAAGTATTTTTCCTCAAAAGTGTTTAAATATTTTAATGTGATGTGAAGGCGCTCAGTCGCGTCCGACTCCTTGTGACTTCATGGACTGTAGCCTACCAGGCTCCTCTGTCCATGGGATTTTCCAGGCAAGAGTGCTGGATTGGGTTGCCATTTCCATCTCCAACCTTTGCATCTCACATGAAACTAGAAAGAAGTCATATTCAGCATGGAGGTTTAGAAAAATCCCCCTCTTCTTCTGATACCCTGAAATCAGCCTTGGTCAGCCACAGAGTATATGCTCAGTAACAAGGTCATAAATCAATTTGCTTTTTGAGTCTCTTGGTATATTTTTATTCAGCAAAGCTACTTTTAAGTGTTGGGTAAGGCCTCTGAAACCAGGCTGCAGATACATCTGGAGTATATTGGTTTTTCTCTTATATGTCATTTTTAATTAATGTCATTCTTTCTTTAAAGCTCATTTTCCACATGTTTACCAAAAAGAAAAAGAAAAAGTGAAGTAGCCCTAGACATTAGTCATGTAAAGAAGTCTTACAGAAAACTTTTAAATTCCAGTTTACACACTTTAACTCTTAAGGAGGTAAGAGGTGGCTGTTGATTTTATTTAGAAGCTGTTTTTAAGCCATTTCTTTAGTGAGTTGTATGTTGTGTTTACAAAGTACAATAGACTGTATACCTTTAAATGTATGCATCACCTTAACTGCTATGCAGAGTACTGGAAAAATTATGCATCACATGCATTTTTTACTTCTGCAATGAAGGTGTGGTCGGTGGGTAGGGGAGATGACTTTGCTGATATTCCTGTTATTCACAAGACTCCTGGGGACAGGAGGAAGGAAAGGAATGAATATTAAGAGATATGAGAAGACTATTTGCTCATGGAGATTCTGTGCTTTCTCTCTCCCATCCCATCTTCCTTCCGTTAGGCTGTAATATCAGTGTGACTGACTGGCAGCTATGAAAGGCAGCAGGATTGAGAAGAATCTGGTTCCACCATTCTGAAATATCATTTTTAGGCCATTTTCTGGGCACAGATCTGAAAACACATATACTCAACGCTCCTCAGGAAAATATGGCAGTTTGACCTAGCAACAAAATAATTGTATCTCCCAAGATATTTGTATGGTACTTCATGTAAAATCCTTATGTCTTCTCCAGTTGTAGATTTACCCATGTTTTATGGATGACAGCTTTTGCCAGTATAACATACCTGCACCTTTATTTTTACCAGAAAAAAGTGAAAAGACTTCTGAACTAGATTCTCATCCCATTGGATTTACTTATAATGAAAGTTCACCTGACCATGTAAATACAAAATGAATAATAGGTCTTTGTTGTGAAAACAGCATGTCAATAGGCAGGACAGTCACTCAGGATGTTCAGTGTGTGTACCACATGAAGTGCATAAAGTCAAATCCAGGGAAGGGACCACTTTCTGTAATTAATTTCCCAAGAGAAGTGGGGATTTTAGGATTCACAGAAAAGCCACCTGTCATAGCTTCATCTTCAAGTTGCCTTCTCTGTTACAGACTTGGTGCTTGAACTTGGACACTCCTAGGCCTTAAAATTTTATTGTCTGTGGCAAACAAATGGACATATAAAAACATCTGAAAAAATCTAAATAAGTAAGCAGTAAATCAGAAGATTCTGAGTTGACAAACGTAGACAATGTATTGTTATTTATGTTATTATTTAATTAATATAGTAAGTAGGCATAAAATAAAAATAATGTTTATGTATTAATTGGTAAATCATGTATGCTAATAATATACTATATATTTTCATAGAAACCTTTCACTTTTTTTCTTTATTTGGCCTTCTTCACAATTGCCTCTGGTGTACAAATGGGCAAAATAAGGCTCTAAAAGGCTATGTCCTTTTATAAAAGTCATAGCTATTTTGAGAACAGAGAAATGACTCAAATTTATTGATTCTGTCTCTCTCTCTCTGTAAAACTACCAGAGGTTAACTTGTATCTCAGAAGATGTAGTTGGAATCAAAATATCTCCTTGTCAGGTTAACTAATAGATGTGGAGCTCTGGTGGCCCCATTAAGTACAAATGACTCAGCTCTGTATGAGTAACTTTCATAGCATCAAATATGTTACATGTGTGCACTCAGTCGCTTTGGTTCTGTCCATGGTTTGTTTGTTCATGTGACCCAGGGGACTGTAGCCCAACAGGCTCCTCTGCCCTTGGGATTCTACAGGCAAGAATACTGGAGTGGGTAGCCAGACCCTCCTCAGGGGATCTTCCCGGCCCAGGGATCAAATCCACATCTCCTGTCTTACAGTAGATTCTTTACCACTGAGCCATCAGAGAAGCCCCACACATGCTATATATATAACAAATGATATATCTCCAGGGGATCCAACTGTGCTTCTTGTGTCTCCTGCATTGGCAGGCAGATTCTTGACCACTAGCACCACTTGGGAGGCCTCATATCTAATGCATGATATGTGTTACATAATAAAGGTCCTGAGTGTATTCATAACTACCGTTAAGGAGTATTAAAAATAAAGACAAGACATATATTATAGTGGCCAAAAAGAAAGAATTCCAAGTCCTCAGGTGGCTGTCAGGAGAAATATCTGTGGATACTTAAGGCAACAGAGCTCAAAGAAATGAGTTTTGATTTTTAATCTTGTCCTCAGAATAAACTTCAGTATCATTTTGAGTCTGTTAGTTGAATTTTCAAAATCTCATTATTTTAGACTCTGGTTTAAAAAAAGAAATGTTTGTTAATTTTTCCACTAACAAATATATTACCTTGATTTACTCTTACTTATGCAATAAACTTTCAAAAAGTTGTCCTTTAGACTTTTCAGTAATACATAGAATTCACACTAAATTGTACTTCAAATTAAACTAGATTAAAATGAGTACAGCAAATACCCAATGTGGTCAGATTTCTAATGAAATACTTACACTAAGCAAGTATATTTGTATTTTACTTAATTCAGCATGATTCAGAACTCATAAAATACCCTATCATTAGCAATTCAGCACAAAAAAGATACACAGTTATATCTCAATAACCTCAGGTTAATCTTCTTAATTAAAACATTATCTTGTTTAATGACAATTTGGTTGCCAGTAAAATAAGGTTAATTATTATTGAGGCTTGTGTTTCACAATCATAGAGGGAGGATTCTGTGGATTTTCAGTCTTTGTAGCAAATTAACTATAAAAGCCCAATAGATGAACTCCTCTAATTTGCAAACTATTGAAGCAATTCAAATATTAAAAGATACAAGTGAATTTGCAATGTGCACTTAATTTCAAAACTCCATGGAAAGAAATCAAATTGAGATTATAGAATTCTAAACAGCTGAATTTTAGAAACAGCTTAATGTTTGATTTTGGCCACATGGAAGCTAACTGGAATACCAGTTATCCTTACAGTCTTATAGATCAGGGAAAAAAAAAAACCTGCCTTAATATATGGTAATAACCATGTATATTTTCAACAAAGTATGTCATAAAATTATGCATCATTGATAAGAGTTCACAAAAACTGATTAGATTTAAGGTAATTTGTCATTTTTTTAAATCAGTTTACTGAAAGAGTAAAATATATAAACACAGTAAAAAAAAAAACTAGAAAAATCAATGTCTATCCATTATATTTAATTTATGAGTTAATTATTTAAGTAAATGTATACTATTTGGGGTACCTTTGTAAATCATCATTTTTGTTAGTTCATATAACAAGAGTATGAGATGGTTGTTTTCCACAGAAACGAAATCTATTTTGATTCAAAACTTCTGTGACATATTCTCAGAGTAACATTGTCTTATTTTTGATAATCAAATAAAATAATACTTTCGAATCTTTCATGTCCTATCCAAGGTCCATATCCAGTAAATAACAGTCAAAATTTGGACCAAGACTTCTCTGATTTGTAAACTGAACCATTTCTAAAAATGTGGCCCTTTTACTAGCAGTATCAGCCACATCTGGGAAATTATTTGAAGTGCAAATTCTCACATTCCATCCAGACATTAGAAATGCTGCAGGTGGAGCTCAGCAATCATAGGTTTAATAAGCTTTCCAGGACCTCTGGATGATTTTCAGGAAAGTTCACCTTTAATAACTGCTGAGCAGTAATATGCATCTATATGTAGATATATGCACATATTAATATATCAGTATTTTGTTAACATTTGCATACTAATTAAAACTATCCAGGAATCTTGTTAAAGCCCAGGTTCTTAGATCCACACCCCAAGATTCTGATTCTGAGTGTGAATATAGGTCCAGTTGGGGCCATGAATTTGTGTTCATAAAATTCTCATTTATTCTGCTGGCTAATGAACAGCATTTTGAATGACATTGCAAAATACTGTGCCCCCACCCTAAATTTTAGCATATTTAATCAAGCTAAAGAAATACAGAGAAAGACCAATACTTTCAGGGTGGAACGTGAATAGGTCCAGTTGGGGCCATGAATTTGTGTTCATAAAATTCTCATTTATTCTGCTGGCTAATGAACAGCATTTTGAATGACATTGCAAAATACTGTGCCCCCACCCTAAATTTTAGCATATTTAATCAAGCTAAAGAAATACAGAGAAAGACCAATACTTTCAGGGTGGAACGTGGCAGTTTAATTAAAACAAAAGTGAGTGAAAAAGAGTTACTAAGGGAGGAAGAAGGGTATATTGCTCAAGACAGGAACCTAGGCACTGGAGAGTTTTAGAATAAAAAGCTTTACAAAATTTGACACCAGTGGCTCTCTGTGAGGCAAGTTCATTGCTTATTTTTCAGGAAGCCTTTATCATAATCTCTGTTTATGGTCACCACATTCTAAAGTGAAAGCTTTTCCAGACTCCTTTCTTTGGATCAAACTCCTGACTTGTATGTGCTACACTTCCACAGATGTCATAGTCAGTTTTTTTAAACGAAGACTTTCTTTTTTTCAGAGCAGTTTAAGATTCACAACAAACTTAAGGGGAAGGAAGATATTTGTGCCATATATAACCCCTTTTGCCACTCAACATCCCCCACTAGAGTTGGGTTTGATACAATTGATGAAGCTCCATTGACACATTGTAATAACCCGAAGTCCAGAGTTTGCATTATGGTTCAACCTTGGTTCATGTATTCTATGAATCTGGACAGATGTGTAATGAAAGATACAGAGTATTTTACTCTGCTCTATAAATCCTCTGTTTCTTCATCTATTCATCCCCCCTCCCTCCCCTCCCTGCTCCTTATTTTTAATAAGTTAACAAGATNAACCCAAAGTCCAGAGTTTGCATTATGGTTCAACCTTGGTTCATGTATTCTATGAATCTGGACAGATGTGTAATGAAAGATACAGAGTATTTTACTCTGCTCTATAAATCCTCTGTTTCTTCATCTATTCATCCCCCCTCCCTCCCCTCCCTGCTCCTTATTTTTAATAAGTTAACAAGATATTCTTGAGGAGCTAGTACTGATTGTTGGAGGAACACATCATGTTGCTTCTGATCCTAATTGAACTCTGGATTTTGGATTTTTTTCACATTCTTTGAATGTGAATCTTCATTATCTTTAAATCAATGCTATTATTCTCCTTTGATTTTTACCAAGTCTTTTAATTCAGCTCACTTTTATTTTCCTTGTCCTTTGTATATCTCACTGGTCTTCTCTTCACAAAGCAGCTAGATCACAAGGATGATGATGTGTTTTTTAGAAACACATTGAGCTACAAGTAGTCAGTTGATTCTATTATTTATTCACACAAACATTCTTTCATCCATTCATCCAACATGCTTGCGATACGTTGATTTAAGTTCCCAGGTCTGTTCCCTATAAGTTCACAGTATATTTTAAAAACTTGGATGATGATCGCCTAGGAATGAACTGAATCAAAACTAGAGCAGTTAAGAGCGTCCTGGGGTTAAATACTGGCTCCCTTAGTTATTGGATGCTTCACCTTGAACAATTTGCTTAGCTTCTCCATCTGGGAAATGGTCTTAAATAGGCTTTAGGACTGTAGTAGGAACATACAATAAGATAATTTACGTGGTGCTTTAACACATATGAGGAGCCAAAAACATACTAACTGCTATACAGCCTAGTTACTATTTCACAAATTTTGATTTAATAGACTCAAATTACAGTTTCCTACCACTGTCTTTCTAGTCTTCAAGCTAGGTGCACAGTGAGGGCAATCTGCTCCATACTACATCCTAAGGGAATTTATACCTCATTTTAGTATTTGTTATAATTTAAAAGAAAACCTGTGATGACTAATGCATGAAGTAGATTAGGTATTGTGGAATTTTAAGCACCAGGATTTGGTATGTTTTCTTTTTCTTTCTTCTTCCTCTTCTTACATTTAAATTAACCAAGCTTTCTTCCCTTTGCATTTTATATCCTATAGTGTGTTGTTTTGTAAAGCCAGCCATTCTCGTGTCATTCTAGGGGAAGAACACAGTAGTACCGCCTAATGAATAAAGTCATCATGATTTTCTATCACCTTTAATTGTCTGACTAAAATGCTTGAGAAGCAGCAATCTACAAAAACAATTGAAAGAAATCAAGTTGTTGAATTTAAAATCATTTCTACTTCAGAGAAATTAAACGTTTTCCCTATTCTAACACAAAATTGCAAAAGAATCAAAATGCATTTTCTTTCTTTCTCAATATATTTTAATACTTAATATATATTTGCATTGCAACTTTCATTTTCTCAAAGGCAGGTCAAGTGAACCCAACAATCAAATTATATGTTGTAAACCTATATGGACCAACTCATACTTTGGAACTCATGCCACCAGATAGCTTTAAATCAAGGTATGTAATTTCAATTTCACTTTTACCAGAAAATAGATCTATTAACTCCAATGATCATTTTGTTGCCATTTGGAGAGAGATGTGATCAGCTCAACAAATTCACTTGAAAATAAAACTGAAGTTGCCTCCATTCGTGTAAGAATGAACTCATTCTGGATCTCTTCTTGTTCCCAGGAAGAATTTAGTTTTAAGGTGATTACCAGCACCACAAAATGACTAAATATACTGATAACAAGAATTAGGTCTTCGGCAGGAGACATGTGTGAGAGAGATGGGGGCAAAGGATAATTTTCTATTGAATTTTCTTACTGAAAATAACTGCTCCATATTTTTAAATGGCTCTCTTTAAAAGAGTACCATCTTCCTAAAATGTGTGTGATATTCCAACTTTTTCACTGTTAACTTGCCAATGATTTCCTAGCTTTGTTCTCCAGGCAGAAAAATTTAATGAGATTTTGCTTTAAATATCCTACGTAAGAATCCTATTTATTTAAGCTCTAGTATGGAGAAGGCAATGGCACCCCACTCCAGTACTCTTGCCTGGAAAATCCCATGGATGGAGGAGCCTGGTGGGCTGCAGTCCATGGGGTCGCTAAGAGTCAGACACAAGTGAGTGACTTCACTTTCACTTTTCACTTTCATGCATTAGAGAAGGAAATGGCAACCCACTCCAGTGTTCTTGCCTGGAGAATCCCAGGGACAAGGGAGCGTGGTGGGCTGCTGTCTATGGGATCACACAGAGTCAGACACAACTGAAGTGATGCAGCAGCAGCGGCAGCAGGGAGAAAAGAAATACATCATATGGATCAAAAGCATCATTTTAATATTAGTAAAATCTCCAATAACTGAACAGCTAATAAAATAATCATGTGGATTGTGAAATCCACAGTGATCTCAAACTTGTAAACTGACTTTTCACATTTTTTAACCTGGTGAAAATTTACAACATTTCTGGAGATTTTACACTATAAGTGAGTGAAGTCGCTCAGTCATGTCCGACTGTTTGTGACCCCAGGGACTGTAGCCTACCAGGCTCCTCCATCCNAAACCTGTGATGACTAATGCATGAAGTAGATTAGGTATTGTGGAATTTTAAGCACCAGGATTTGGTATGTTTTCTTTTTCTTTCTTCTTCCTCTTCTTACATTTAAATTAACCAAGCTTTCTTCCCTTTGCATTTTATATCCTATAGTGTGTTGTTTTGTAAAGCCAGCCATTCTCGTGTCATTCTAGGGGAAGAACACAGTAGTACCGCCTAATGAATAAAGTCATCATGATTTTCTATCACCTTTAATTGTCTGACTAAAATGCTTGAGAAGCAGCAATCTACAAAAACAATTGAAAGAAATCAAGTTGTTGAATTTAAAATCATTTCTATTTCAGAGAAATTAAACGTTTTCCCTATTCTAACACAAAATTGCAAAAGAATCAAAATGCATTTTCTTTCTTTCTCAATATATTTTAATACTTAATATATATTTGCATTGCAACTTTCATTTTCTCAAAGGCAGGTCAAGTGAACCCAACAATCAAATTATATGTTGTAAACCTATATGGACCAACTCATACTTTGGAACTCATGCCACCAGATAGCTTTAAATCAAGGTATGTAATTTCAATTTCACTTTTACCAGAAAATAGATCTATTAACTCCAATGATCATTTTGTTGCCATTTGGAGAGAGATGTGATCAGCTCAACAAATTCACTTGAAAATAAAACTGAAGTTGCCTCCATTCGTGTAAGAATGAACTCATTCTGGATCTCTTCTTGTTCCCAGGAAGAATTTAGTTTTAAGGTGATTACCAGCACCACAAAATGACTAAATATACTGATAACAAGAATTAGGTCTTCGGCAGGAGACATGTGTGAGAGAGATGGGGGCAAAGGATAATTTTCTATTGAATTTTCTTACTGAAAATAACTGCTCCATATTTTTAAATGGCTCTCTTTAAAAGAGTACCATCTTCCTAAAATGTGTGTGATATTCCAACTTTTTCACTGTTAACTTGCCAATGATTTCCTAGCTTTGTTCTCCAGGCAGAAAAATTTAATGAGATTTTGCTTTAAATATCCTACGTAAGAATCCTATTTATTTAAGCTCTAGTATGGAGAAGGCAATGGCACCCCACTCCAGTACTCTTGCCTGGAAAATCCCATGGATGGAGGAGCCTGGTGGGCTGCAGTCCATGGGGTCGCTAAGAGTCAGACACAAGTGAGTGACTTCACTTTCACTTTTCACTTTCATGCATTAGAGAAGGAAATGGCAACCCACTCCAGTGTTCTTGCCTGGAGAATCCCAGGGACAAGGGAGCGTGGTGGGCTGCTGTCTATGGGATCACACAGAGTCAGACACAACTGAAGTGATGCAGCAGCAGCGGCAGCAGGGAGAAAAGAAATACATCATATGGATCAAAAGCATCATTTTAATATTAGTAAAATCTCCAATAACTGAACAGCTAATAAAATAATCATGTGGATTGTGAAATCCACAGTGATCTCAAACTTGTAAACTGACTTTTCACATTTTTTAACCTGGTGAAAATTTACAACATTTCTGGAGATTTTACACTATAAGTGAGTGAAGTCGCTCAGTCATGTCCGACTGTTTGTGACCCCAGGGACTGTAGCCTACCAGGCTCCTCCATCCATGGGATTTTCCAGGCAAGAGTACTGGAGTGGGTTGCCATTTTCTTTTCCAGAGGATCTTCCCGACCATATATTTTACACTATATTGAATGATATAACTAAGCTTATAGTTTTTTTTTAATATCAAAAATAATTACAGGGTGACTGATTGAAGTTGAAATACCATTTAGTGTTCCATTGACATATTTGGGAAATTTTCATCATATTTGGGATTTTCACAGATAGTGCAGCCTCCAGTCTGTGGACATTTTTCCTACTTGAAGAGTTGTTAAAAATATATGTCATGCTTATACTGGAAAGGCCTCCATTAACTACCTAATATCGACTTTTCCTATTATTGATGGAAAAGATGAAGTCCAAAGAAAAAGTATGGTTGACATAGAATCTTAAGATTACCTGGCAGGAGAGATAGAAAGTGAAATAAAACATCTTTCAAGTTATAGAGCATTTCCTCTAGATTGTGATGAGAGACATTTATCATAAAATTGACATATAGCACACAGTACAGGTTGACCAAATCAGATGAAACTCCCACTTCTGAACTCGGTTTACCAGCGGTGAAAGTTTTACACACAAGTGAAGCAATTATGAGAATTATGAATATTTTTTGTGATCTGTACTTTCTCTGATTTGTTTAGCACTCTGAACTAACAGAAAGGGCACTAGACTGGAGTGTTTGAGTTATATCTCTACTACCACTTTATTATATGACCTTGGATAAGTCACTTTATCTCTGAGTGCCCTCATCTTAAAATAATAATTTCTAATTTTCATTAATTTTTAAAATCTTTAAAATGGAAGTCAAGTTTATAATGTCCAGATTTCTTTCTTGATGCTATTACTTAAGAGCCTCTCTAATGAATTTACCAGATAGGACATAGTAGTGTCATCAAATACAAATATTTCTAAAGGTGGAATCAATTGTCATTATTAGAGTATTAGTTAAGCACATATCTCTTTAATATTTGAGGTAAAATGTGATCAAGTTAGGTACCCATTGCAAAAAGATATTGCATATCTTTAAATGTAGGAAATCTAATATATAGAAATATAGATGATATACTAGATCTCTCTAAGAATGAAGAAGCATCCTGTGAAGAAAAAGTTCTTAAGTGTAATTCAGGTATGTTGTTCTGGCAATGAATTTGATCTACATTTGGAAGAGTCAGGTAATACCTTATCTGCACAATGTATGTAGCATGTTAGCATGTTTTGTTTTTCTTCTATAATTATGTAACTTGGAGAAGGAAATAGCAACCTACTCCAGTATTCTTGCCTGGCAAATCCTACAGACAGAGGACCCTAGCAGGCTACAGTCCATGGGGTCTCAAGGAGTTGGACATGACTGAATGACTAAACAACAACACAACAATTATATAGCTGCGATTTGTTACATGTGAAATGCACCAAAGTGTATGATTTACTCTTTTTGTTGGAAAACTCAAGATCAAAGTTTACTTCAGAATGGTGTTTTCAAATGTTCCCCATGCTTCAGTTTTCATGTTTCCTTACGCATTTCCTTATTCATTTATTCCTGATGAACACTTTAGTCCAATTTCCTGTCACTTATATTTAGCCTCTCTAAGCACAGGTGTTAGTTTAATGGGTCAAAAAACACACAAGCATGAACAACATAGAAATATATCTATGGTGCAAATCAAAGAATGCTACATTTATCTGCACATCAAAGGGAAATTAATCTCATACTTTCTCTTGATTTTGTTTTAGGATTTTCAGTATCTATGATAGTTAATACTCAGTACTTTAGCCATATGGAAATTTGCTAGAAAACTATTGTGCCCTCCCTGGTTAGATACACATTTGAGATCTAAGAGTTATCATTTTTCGTAATTTATTGGTCAGGATTCTAAAACTTAAAAAGATGACACACTCAAGAGGGGCAATTGAAATGTATTAATTAAGGGACCTTTGCAAAGATATGGGAAGGATTAAAAGGAAACTCACAAGGGATAGGAATGCAACAAAAGAGTCTGCAATAGCAGAAAGCTTTTACTGCCCCAGGACTGAAGGAACCAGGGGCAGGCTTCCTTAAGAAGCCTGAAAAGGCCTGTAGCAAAAGAACAGGATGGACCAGCAGGTAGAACAATTCAGTCATTGCCAAACCAGACCCTAAGAGGGGAGAGTGTCCAGAGAATAAAACTGAATCCTCTCCTTTAAAGATTTTAGTTCCTCCAGAGGTCTCTCTTGGGCTAGGGAACCTGTTGGTTGAGTTCAGGCTCTGGAAACAGTGGGAGCAAGGGGCAAATTCCAGACTAGATCTGGCAAAGGGAGAATATTCAATGCAAATGATTTAAGGATAATGTTGACCTTAAGAAATTTATCATGGTTATTACTTTAGGGGTGAGTTGGATATGTCCACCAGCATACACAGTAATTTATCTGAACCCATGTGAAAAGTTGTTCTGTCTCTGTTTCTGATTCTGTTTCTGTCCCCATCTCTTTTTCTCTGTCTTTGTGTATGTATGGTATGTGTGTGTGTGTTTCAGTCCTTCTCTCTCTCCACACACACAAACACATACAGACACACACACAAGCCNCTTTAGGGGTGAGTTGGATATGTCCACCAGCATACACAGTAATTTATCTGAACCCATGTGAAAAGTTGTTCTGTCTCTGTTTCTGATTCTGTTTCTGTCCCCATCTCTTTTTCTCTGTCTTTGTGTATGTATGGTGTGTGTGTGTGTGTTTCAGTCCTTCTCTCTCTCCACACACACAAACACATACAGACACACACACAAGCCTACACATACATGATTATTTATCTTAGCATTATTTGAGCTTTTCCTGAAAACTTGCCATATTTTTCTCAAATGCATTGTCGATTATATAACAGTTTCAACTGCATTAGTATCTTTTGGACATGGAGTTTACCCTAGGTGATACTTTGTGCTGTGTGCTGAGTCACTTAGGTCATGTCCAACTCTTTGCAACCCCATGGACTGTAGCCTGCCAGGCTCCTCTGTTCATGGGGATTCTCCAGGCAAGAATACTGGAGTGTGTTGCCTCCAGGGGATCTTCCCAATCCAGGGATCGTACCCAGGTCTCCCAGACTGCAGGTGTATTCTTTACTACCTGAGTCACCAGGGAAGCCCTTTATGGTACTTTGCTGCTGCTGCTAAGTCGCTTCAGTCGTGTCTGACTCTGTGCGACCCCATAGACAGCAACCCACCAGGCTCCCCCGTCCCTGGGATTCTCCAGGCAAGAACACTGGAGTGGGTTGCCATTTCCTTCTCCAATGCATGAAAGTGAAAAGTGAAAATGAAGTTGCTCAGTCATGTCTGATTCTTAGCAACAGCATGGACTGCAGCCTACCAGGCAAGGGTACTGGAAGGGGGTGCCATTGCCTTCTCTTTTGTGGTACTTTAGGTATCCTTTATATACTTATTTTCCTTTACCTGTCTTCCCAATCTTATTTGCCATGGTATTCTTAAATCATTCAAAACTATCAAAAACTCTTTATTTTTGTAACTGTTAGATATATGGGTGTGTACTTAGTCACTCAGTTTTGTCCAACTCTTTGCAACCCCATGGACTGTAGCTTGCCAGGCTCCTTTGTCTATGGGTTTTCTCCAGGCAAGAATACTGGAGTGGGTTGCCATGCCCAACTCCAGGGAATCTTCCCAACTCAGGGATTGAACCCAGGTCTCTCTCCTGCACTGCAGGTGGATTCTTTACCATCTGAGCCACCAAGGAAGCCCCATTAGATATATAAATATACAAATTAGTTTATTGGTACCAATATTAGTAGCAATACTTCCATATTTATTAGGTACAGTATTCCCATACATGTTAGAAAATTTAGGTACGAACTTAAAAATATATAATTAACTTTTAGAGGAAATATTTTTATAATAATGAATCATGTAGATTTTTCTACAGGGTAGCAAATTGTCACACTGTTTTGGAGAAGTGATCATCTCCTGTGTTCATTCATCTCTAGGCTGAAGAATAAAAATAATGGTTTATCTTTAGGTTCTCCTTACTCTCCATCTTTGACATTATTTTGTTTACCTGAAATCTTTCTTTTTTCATCCACCCTTTGTGACCCATTGTTTTCAGACTCTTTCATTCATGTGATGCTGTCAAACTGCCACTGTCACTCTGAGCTTAAAACTGGCATGCTTTTTCTTCTTATTTAATTGAAGCATGCCTAGTCTGCATCTCTTATTTTTCCAATGAATGTCTATGCCTTCCGAAAAATATAATTAATAGGTGTATCTTTGTTAGGGAAATGGCCCTTCTTATAAGTAATGCATATTTACTTTTAATAACAGAGGTCTACAGGGGACCTAGCTGTGAGTTAGTCATGAAGGTCATCACAATACACTAATGGGCAGAGATCTTGGATTATCTGGAAGCACGTGAGCATATTTGCACAAAGGCTGTTGTGAACAAAGGGGAGTGATTGGACAGGAAGCCAGTGAAAACACAGGTGTGACTGCAAATGCACCTGTCTGCTGGTGATGCTGGCACCTCCATTTCACACACCCTTGTGAACAATTAGATCTCCTGTACCAGACCACCCAGCTAGTAGAAAGTCTTTCTTGACTTGAGTGGAATCCCTCTAACCCACTTGTCTCTGTCTCTGTGGCTCAAGAGGACCAGAGAGATCCTTGAGGACTTCCTGGGTAATCCAGAGCCACAGAGACTAGGAACAAGCAGGAAAGCCAGTTAGAAGGAGGGAACAGTTTTTCTGGCCACTGGTTGTGGGACACCAGATCTAATGTGTTCATGAGATGAAGTTCTAGGAGGACAGCCACGTTTGCAACAGGCAGGCCAAATAGTGTGGCAATTTCAGGTAAGGGCATGTCCTTACTTCCTCATTCAGAGCAACCCTAAATATTTATATGCAAACTGAAAAAGTCTTTATGAATCATAAGGAAATGTGCACCTAGGATCTTGAAACAAAGAAAGAAAGAATATGGGATGTGATCTTCCTTAGCATTTTAGGTGTCAGGTTCCACTTATCTTTCATTTTGGGTATTTCCAACACTTTATCATGGAGATTTCAATGGTTTGAAATTATCCCAATTATACGTTTTATTTTATGGAGAACTCTAATCTTTATGAATATATGTACTAAAATGTCTCACATAAGACTAAATTTTGCTTATGAACATAAGATACATTATGCACATATGCACAAAATAATATTATTTGATCAAAGAGAAATATAAGTAGTATGACTATAAATAATATTTTTAACTTAATTTTACACCCAAGTTAGTTTCCTTTTAAAAATCATTTATTCACCAGATTTGCACAAGTTGAATTTTGTTTTTAATTGAATTTTAATTGTTTTTATAAATAAAAATTTTCTTTTAAGCCAAGATTTCCTGTCATAGGTAACAAATGTAATGTATCAATATCTGGGAAGACATTGCAAATATGTTCTTAAAACATTTCACTTGAGGACTATCTTGAAAGGAAAAACACTCAAAATGAATATTTAAATTTTATTTGTTGTTCTTGTGGTCTAATTTTAAAAATCGTTCATGTCAGTTCTCATTTGGCACAAAGTATACTACCACTCACTTTAGTTAATTGAGACAAATCTCTGATCATTTATAAAATTCTTCCATGTGGCATTATTTTTCAATAAATATGGGCACTTTGATTTTGCAATCTCTGATCTGTTGTCTATAACAACCAAATTTGTTTTCCTTCAGCTTTTGCACTTTTATGCCAATCAATGATAAATATATATCTCAATTCACCATTTTTTCCTGATTGATTATAGTATCCATTATCATTTTTCTCCATGCTAAAATGTCTAAGTATTTCTTAAAAGCTGATGCTTATATTTTTCCATTTTAGTATTCACACTGCCAAACATAATACATGTAAAATAAATCAGTTTAAATAAAGCACAGTGAAAATGAACAAGATATAGATATATATAGAGAGATATATTTTTTAAGAATTAAAAGTTCCATTGATTTGGCCAAAGTTTAATCTTAAATAAGTTGCATATTTTATTTGAAGTTACTTTGTTAATTTTATTTAGGGAACTTTATTCTATGACTTCATGAGTTTCTAGGCAATTTTCATGTGGGACTCAGCTGGTTGTGATAGCTAGTGGATGTCTTGAAGAGCTTGTTGAAGAAGATATGGCAGGATTCACTGTATAACAAATTATGCTTATCCTTCCACTGATATTTTCTCTTTGATGGGTTAACACATTTTCTAGAGATAGCACTAACTACTCAATAATGTTAGAAATGTGAGAGTCAGGTAGCTGAATGTCTAACCCATATGTGTCTAAGGACAGAAGGTTTTTCTTTCATAAGTGTTATTCTTCTAAGTCATATAAAAATCTGATGGATTAATTTTAATATAATATACATGGATGGCATTTTTCAAACCATTTTTAAGGCATCCCATATATTCTTAAACTGGGCAATTTTGTTAGGTTTTTCTTATCATAAATTGAATTATGGATGAGTACATTTGTTATGTGTGGACTGGGGGATTTTGTGACATGTTATGTAAATTTCCAAACATAGACTCTATAATGAAAAAATATAAACTGTAAGGGAAAAATATAACTTTCCCCAATTTACAACCAGTCTGAGGGCATCATAATCTTCATAATTAGCATCCTCAATATACCAAAAATTCGGTAGCCCTTCGTTACTCTCCATTTGATTCTTTGTATGCTTTAAACTTTTTCAAATGAATAAGCTAGAAAAGCAATATTATAAGAAGTATTATGAATAAGATTGAGAGTGGCCCTTGTCCCACAAGCAAAAAGACCAAAACAAACTATTCATGACTCTGTAGTTCAAGTCTTCATGGATAAAGTGAGATGACATGGAAGTCATACCTAAGAAATAATTATTAAATCAATAATAAGATTTGCCTTTTAATTTATTATTGAATATTTTTGAAAAAGTAAAATAGAATATAACTTAGAAAGTTTTTACTTATTTTGCACATATGTTATTACTGTAGTAATCAACAAAAAATAACAAATTATTTATAAAGCTGTAGCATTTTGGTTATTTTCATTTTTCTAAAAATATTCCTTCTGTGAAATCATTCACTTTTAACATTAGTCTCAGATTTTCTGTATATTTGTAAATGTGCACATGTTTACATATATATGTATACACATAATTTATATTTACATATGTCAATACTTGAAGAAGCACGTGTATATGTATATATATATATATATATAGAGAGAGAGAGAGAGAGAGAGATTCATGTAATATGACATCCTTATAGTGTTTTCTTTATTCTGCATATAAAATAACAAGTATAATTTTTGGAACTATGCAGGTTCTCTGACTCTTAATGTAAATTCTAATTTTGTTTCCAAACTAGAGAATACTATATCACTATGGTTAAATGGGTAAGCAACACCAAGACGGTGGTCAGATGGTTAAATCGACCTCAGAACATCTCTATCCTCACAGTCTGTGAGACCACTACTGGTGCTTGTAGCAGAGTGAGTATAATTTGCTTTCTTTCATGCTTAAAATAAAATCAGTTATGCTACCTCTCAAAGGAAAAGTAAATAGTCATTTGTGCAAAGACTTCAATATTTAACTCCAAAGGTAGTAGAATAGTCATTCTATTAGCAATGTATGCTTTAATTCACATGTCTTGCATACTTTGAAGTAAGAAATACAGATGATAAACCAAAGAGAATAAACTAGGCTTTAAAACAATGAATTCTTATATAATATAAAAGATAGTCCAAGCCATGTTAGTTTCACTCTCAAATATGAGCTTTCTCTCTACATTTTGACAGTGATTAACTTGAGAACATGGGATGTTTCTTTTCTGTCTTTTTTAAACACACTCCAAAATATTCAGTGATTTTCTGTAGTCCAGATTAGTCTTCTAAAACGGTGTCTCTGTCTTTAAATTAATTGAAAGTAGTAAAAAAAAAAAAGATTTTTGAATATCTTTTGAAGATATATTGTATTTCAATGCTATAATCATATTTATAAAATAGTCAATAGATTCTATACGTATAGTTTTTAAGGTCCTTAATAAAGGAGATACTTGAATAAGTTTAAATTTTTATAATACATATTGGGTACTTGGTAAAGAATTCTCAATTATTTAACAACAAAATTTTCGGACTTATTCTTTTGGATATGATGGAGTAAACGTTGCCAGCCTAGTATCTCTACAGAAATCAATTCTAAAACTTTACGAAATACATTAAACAACTATAGTCAGATGATGGACAATAAGACATTTGAGACATGAAAGGTTAAATAAACCTGTAGTTTCTTACTGCTGACACATTTGAGGCCACATTGTAAGGTAATAGCATTCAAGAAAAGCACAACTGATCCGTTAAGATAGGGAGAATTAGTTTGAGGCTATTGTGGTGGCTGAAATTTGCAGGATAAGTACCACGGGATGGGAGCTATATAGAAAAGAACTTTAGCCAACTATGTAAAGGATCTCGTAAGTCTTTATCTCAGTACTTAGCCGTGTAAGTACAGGGCCTATCTCAGAAAGAGAAGCAAATAGAAAATATGCAAGTTGCAGAATGCTTGGAGACTTTGGACCAATGAACAGCAAAAATAGAGATCTTTCAGTTAAAGCCCTGAGTTCAACTCAGCGCCCAGAAAGAAAAAGTATTAGGAATAAAACTGCTGTAAACTCCTTCTAATAAACCTTCAAATTAAACCTTGAAGGAATTGAGTTCATTTGCTTGTGAACTAGCTGCCTGACAGAACAATGTCTACTCTTCAAAAGAAAAAAAAAAGAATTCTCAAAACTTAGCATTCACGGTATCAATCATACAATTAAAATATACTATATACCTAGAAACATAGAAAATATAACTCACCTACCTCCCCAAAAATAAGTAGCAGACTTACAAAGGATGTAGATATTGGAATTAACAAACAAATTAAAAAAAAAAGGCTTTTACCTGTCTTTTTTAACAAGTTAAAGAGTGGCTATAATTAGTAAACAGATGAAAAATCTCAGTAGCTAAATAAAAACTACGAAAATAGAACAATGGAATTTCAGGGACTGAAAAATACAGTGTCTGAAATTAAAAATTGTTTGGATGAACTTATCAACAAGTTAGAATCTGTTATAGTAGGGGAAATAGAAATAATTCAAACAAAATTCCTAAGGGAAAAAGGCTGGGAAAAAAATGAACAAAGCCTTAATTGTCTATAAAACAATATAAACTGGCATATATGTTAAATTATTTATACAGAAGGCAAATTTTGAGATGTTGGTGCAGAAAATATATAAGAAACACTGACTTAAATATCTCAAACTTGATGAAAAACCATTAATCCATATATCCAGGAAGTTAGCAAATCTCAAAATAAAGATAAAATATGTCATCACATACTACATAAATTATTTCAAACAAAAGATTAAGAAAAAAAAATAAGTATCCTGAGAGAAAAAGCATGTTACATATTGTGAAATATAATGATGAGTAATACTGCTTCTGTATTGGAAAGCAATGGAAAGACATTGTTAAAGGACTGAAGGAAAAAATGTATCAAACTAAAAGTCTACATCCTATGAAAATACCCTGCAAAAATGAAGACAAAAGATGATAGCTTCAGATAAACAGGAACTGAGATAATTCATCAAAAGTAAATCTGCAGGAAAGAGATTTATTTAGGCTAAAACACCTGATATCAGATGAAAACTCAGATCAAAATTAGGGAAGTACAGATGGCAAATATGATAAATGTGGGAGTAAAATAAAATGCACTCTAGTTTTGAGCTTTTCAAAAAGTTATTAGAGAAATAGAAGTTTTAATATTAATAGAATAATTTAATAATGATACAGTGTCAGTTGATTAGGAAGCTACAGCAATTCTAAGTACCTATATATCTAATAATAATAATTCAAAATACATAAGCAAAATTTATAATCAAAAGCTGACAAAGCTAAAGAAAAAATAGAAAGAAATATACTTAGGGACTTAAATATGATTTTCATTGTATTGGAATAAATACGTAATCAAAAAGTCCATAAATATAATAAAGGATTCAGACAATACTAACAACTTAAACGGATATTTAGGAAAATTTCATTCAACAACTATATAATCAGTAGTCCTTTTGAGTATAAAGGAAATATTCACAAGTCTCAAAATGCAGAAGCTGAAATCAAGCATAGTGTATTGTTTGACTACAAGAGAATTAAATTAGAAATGCGTAATGAGTGTTAACTGGAGAAGAGTATGGCAACCCACTCCACTATTCTTGGCTGAAGAATCCCACGGATAAAGGAGTATGGAGGGCTACAGTCCACATGATCAAACAGAGTCAGACATAACTAGAGCAACCTAGCATGCCTGCAGATAAAGAATATTTGGAAAATATTTGGAAAATTTAAAAATGTTCCTAATAACTCATAAGTTAAAGGAAAATCACAAAATATTTTAGAATTCAAGCACAATGAAAACATAACTTGTCAAACTGTTATATGTGGATGAATAAAATGATATATATTAAAATGGAGTTTATATCTTTAAATGCTTATGTTAGAAAAGGAAGAAGGTATTCAATCAATGATAAAGCTCTAAGTTATGAAGCTAGAGAAAGAAGTATAAATTTAGTTCAAAGCAATTAGAAAGAATGAAATATAAAAATAAAATCACAAATACAAAACAATCTATAGAGAAAACTGGTGAAATAAAAAATTATTTTTAAAAGATGAAAACCTGATGAATACTTTTGTGTATTGATGAAAAAAGAAACACCCCAGAAAGTGCCAGTTTCAAGGTGAAAGAGTCCCAGTGGATGTATTGAGGGCATTTTTCACAGAATTAGAACTAATTAACTTTGAAGTTTGTATGAAAAGACAGAAGGCCTCCAGACAGCCAAAATAATCTTGAGAAAGAAGAACAGCTCTGGAAGCATCACACTTCCTTGACTTCAGATGATACTGCAAAGCTACAGCAATCAAACCAGGATGCTATTGGCACACACCAGACATGATCAGTGGAACAGAATAGATAGGCTGGAAAGAAACCCACACACTTAAGGTCAACTAATGCACAGCAAAAGAATCAAGAATATACAGTGGAGAAAAGACAATCTCTTCAACAAGTGGTGCTGGGGAAAAGACCTAAATATAAGGCCTGAAACCCTAAAACTCCTAGAAGAAAACATAGGCAGAACACTCTTTGACATAAATTGTACCAATATTTTTTAAAAAAATGTTTCCTAAGGTGAAAGAAATAAAAACAAAATTTTAAAAATGAGATCTAATTCAACTTAAAATCTTTTGCACAGCAAAAGAAACCATTGACAAAATAGAAAGATTATCTGGTGTGTGGGAGAAAGTATTTGCAAATGCTATGACTCACAAGGGATTAATATAAAAAATATACAAACAGCTCATAAAAGTCAATATATTTAAAAAAAAGTCTGATTAAAAATTGGTCAGAAAGCCCCAATAGAGAATTTCCAAAAGAAAACCTCCAGATGGCCAACAGACACGTGAAAATACGTTCAACATTGCTAATCATCAGAGATATGCCAATCAAAACCACAATGAGATATCACCTCACACCTATCAGAATAGCTATTAAAAAAATGTTTAGGAGGATGTGATGAAAAGAAAACACTTGTACACTGTTGGTAAGAGTGTAAATTGATGTAGTCACTTGGAAAACAGTATGAGGTTCCTCAGACAACTAAAAAAAAACTATGATATGACCCAGAAATATACTCTTGGGTGTATATATATCTATATGTAAAATCAAAACCCAAAATGCTAATTTGAATATATACATGCATTCCATTCTTTATAATAGGATTATTTACAATAGACAAGATAGGAAAGAAACGTAAGTTGCTTGATCAGAGTATATACACACAATGGAATTCTGCTCGGTCTTATAAAAAACAAATGATGCCATTTGCAATAATGTGGATGGACCAGGAGGGTATTATACTTGGGAAAATAAATCCGACAGAGAAAGAAAAATGCTGTGTGTTATGTCTTATACGGGGATCCTAAAACATAAATGAATGAATATAACAAAATAGAAATAGACTCACAGATACAGAGAACAAACTAGTGGTTACCAGTGGAGAGAGAGAACTGAGAGGTGCAAACTACTATATATATATATATATGCCACAAGGATATATTTTATAGCAAAGGAGTATAGTCAATAAGTTTAAACGGAATATAAAGATTTTATAACACTGTGTGTACTTGAAAACTAATTTTGTAAATCAACTGTAATCTCAATAAAAATAGAAAGTAGATATCATATAGTGCAAATAAATATTTGGATATAATAAATGAGTTGTATGCCATACATTCTTGAGGATATGATATGAAAAATGTGATATGAAAAATATCATTCAAAAAGTAAAAATGACCCAAAATGACATATATGAAGAGGAAAAACACTGAAACAGTTCCATATCAATTAGAGAAACTGAATTCCATGATCAAAATCTTCCCACAACAAAAACTACAGAAAACAGTGGCTTCAGTGATGGATTTCATTAATGATTTAAGAAATAAAAGAAGTCACATGTGTCATCAAGGTAGCAACATAGATCATTCCAGACTTTAGTCTCTCTCAGAAGACCAAAAGCAATATCCATATATAGGACACCGTTATGAAAATCCTAGGACATTGAGATGAGACTGAAGCACCCCCTGGGCTACAGAGACTGACAAGAACCCATTAAAAAGATAAGAGTGGCTACACTCTGACCACATAACTGCCCCCTCCCCTCAGGCCAGTATGGTGTGCCACACTGAGAGGTGTCTCTAGGCCTACAGTTTCTCCAGTGGAAAAAAGAGAATCCAAGATGGACATCTAGCTCCTCCAGAATTGTGATTTCTTCATGGAAGGCTCACTTGGGTCTTGCTTCAGAAGGATCAGGAAGAGGAATTTGGAGGATTAGACCACTGGAGATTGTGATGGAAAAGGGTAGGGTGGAACTTACAGCCATCAGCTCTCAGATCTTGGCAGACATTTCATTTTCCCAGTGGCGCTCAAGTAGAAATTCAAAGTAGCATCTTTGCCATCTGTACAGCCAAGACAGTGATCCTATCCAGCCAGGGAACTAGGTTTGCAGTTTTATCCGATTCAGGATCCCAAATGGCAAGCACAGTCAACACTGGAGCCTGTTCTGCAGCCCTGCAGAAAGAAGCTAGTTCATAGCTCTGTCTACTACTGAGTGCAGCTCAGGACTGTCTGATCAGGAAACCTATATAGCCCAGTGGCACCTGAGTGAGTGAGTGAGTGAGTGAGCTCAGTTGTGTCTGACTCTTTGTGACCTGATGGATTGTAGCCCACCAGGCTCTTCCATCCATGGGGTTCTCCAGGCAAGGATACTGAAGTGGGTTGCCATTTCCTTCTCCAGGGCAACTTCCCGAGCCAGGGATTGAACCCAGGTCTCCTGCTTTGTGGGCAGGCACTTTACCCTCTGAGTGAGCAGTAAACACAGCCAGTGGTTTGCCCTTCTGCAGATCCAAAACTAATGCTTGTCTTTCCAGGAAGCGTGGTGCACAGTTTAGCATGATTCAGTCTTTAAACAGTAGCCTTGCCAATTTTGGGTCCTGGTCTGTGGACTTACCTAGGTAGAGAAGCTAATTCATACCTTCACTCAATGCTTAATACAACCGCTAGCCCACCCTGGAGAAGGAAATGGCAACCCACTCCAGTATTCATGCCCGGAGAATCCCATGGACGGAGGAGCCTGGTGGGCTATAGTCCATGGGGTCGCAAAAAGTCGGACACAACTGAGAGACTTCACTCACTTTAGCCCCACCCAACCGGTAAACCTAACCAGAGCATCCAGGATGCTGCATAACCCGTCCTATATCCTCACTTACAGTGGTATTTGAACAGTACATCCCACCAGTTCTATACCCACCTACAGAACAAAACCACTGTCCCTGTCTTCTCAGGAAACTCATTGTTCAGATTTGCCTGATTTTATAGTCCTGTCTACTATACTTCCCAGTCCTGCTCACTAGGAAGTCTGATGGGAGCAATAGGAGAGCTCGTCCTACAGTGAAGCTTATACAGAAAATCAAGCAAGTCCTATCTAATAACACATACACCTCAGAGTTTCAGAAGTGGTTTTGTCCCAAAATAGGGCCCAATAGCAAGCTCCATCTTCCTGGACAAGATGATAATAGCTGACCTTTCTAGAATGCCATCCTATCTCAACAATGGATGTATCATTAAGGGAATAAAGGTAATAGTTGATTTTAACAGTGCTATAGACCAAGTGGAGTTAATAGAGACATATAGAACACTCCCATGCAACAGCATCAGAATACACATTCTTCTCAGGCACACATGGAACTTTTTTATAGGATAGATTATATGTTATGCCACAAAACAAAAGTTTCAGCAAATTAAAGATTAAGATCATGCTTTTTTTTTTTTTCTTACAACAGTGATATGAAGCTATAAAATACAGGAGGAAAATTGGAGAAAACATAAATACGTGAAAAGTAAACAACACACACTTGAACAACCAGTGAATCAAATGAAAAATAAAGGGGGAAATAGAAGATTCATGTCAATGTATGCCAAAACCAATAGAGTACTGTAAAGTAAAATAAAGCAAAATGGAAGCTCTAAAAAAAATAAAATAAAACTATGAAAAAAAAAAAAAGAAAGAAAAGTATCTTGACTCAAACAGTAACGGGCATACAATATACCAAAACTTATGGGAATTATTTAAAGGCAGTCTAAACTTCCTTTGCACTTTTCACTTTCATGCATTGGAGAAGGAAATGGCAACCCACTCCAGTGTTCTTGCCTGGAGAATCCCAGGGACGGGGGAACCTGGTGGGCTGNCCCCAATAGCAAGCTCCATCTTCCTGGACAAGACGATAATAGCTGACCTTTCTAGAATGCCATCCTATCTCAACAATGGATGTATCATTAAGGGAATAAAGGTAATAGTTGATTTTAACAGTGCTATAGACCAAGTGGAGTTAATAGACAGATATAGAACACTCCCATGCAACAGCATCAGAATACACATTCTTCTCAGGCACACATGGAACTTTTTTATAGGATAGATTATATGTTATGCCACAAAACAAAAGTTTCAGCAAATTAAAGATTAAGATCATGCTTTTTTTTTTTTTCTTACAACAGTGATATGAAGCTATAAAATACAGGAGGAAAATTGGAGAAAACATAAATACGTGAAAAGTAAACAACACACACTTGAACAACCAGTGAATCAAATGAAAAATAAAGGGGGAAATAGAAGATTCATGTCAATGTATGCCAAAACCAATAGAGTACTGTAAAGTAAAATAAAGCAAAATGGAAGCTCTAAAAAAAATAAAATAAAACTATGAAAAAAAAAAAAAAAAGAAAGAAAAGTATCTTGACTCAAACAGTAATGGGCATACAATATACCAAAACTTATGGGAATTATTTAAAGGCGGTCTAAACTTCCCTTGCACTTTTCACTTTCATGCATTGGAGAAGGAAATGGCAACCCACTCCAGTGTTCTTGCCTGGAGAATCCCAGGGACGGGGGAACCTGGTGGGCTGCCATCTATGGGGTCACACAGAGTCGGACACGACTGAAGAGACTTAGCATCAAGAAGAAAGTTTATAGCTATTAACACACACATCAAGGAAACAGAAAGCTGTCCAAAAAACAGCATAACTTTTTATTTCAAATAACTAGAAAAAGAATAAATTTAGCCCCAAATTAGCAGCAGGAAGGAAAAATAAAGATTATAACACAAATAAATGAAATGGAGAGTTGGAAAACAATACAGTCAAATAATAAAACTAAGACCTGGTTCTTTGAAAATATAAACAATTTTGGCAAACCTTTAGCCAGATTGACCAAAAAAAAAGAGAAAAGACATATATATATATAATATATATTATATATATATATATATAAATGAAAGAGAGAACATAACAATTGACATAGATATTGCAGAAATACAGAAGTTCATAGAAGACAGCTATGAAAAATTGCATGCCCGTTTATTGGAAAACCAAGAGGAAATGGATGAATTTTTAAAAACATTAAACCTATGAAGACTGAATCATGAAAAAATAGAAAACCTGAAAANAAGTCAGGAAGAGAAATGGATTGCAGAGGATGAGGGCTGTCTCTTATACACATCTAGATGTGTATAAGAGACAGGACATAGATATTGCAGAAATACAGAAGTTCATAGAAGAAAGCTATGAAAAATTGCATGCCCGTTTATTGGAAAACCAAGAGGAAATGGATGAATTTTTAAAAACATTAAACCTATGAAGACTGAATCATGAAAAAATAGAAAACCTGAATAGACCAGTTACTACTAAAGAGATTGATCAGAAATAAAAATCTTCCCAACAAAGAAAAGCCCAGAACCAGATGATTTCACTGGTGAAAATTATCAAGTACTTAAAGAAGAATAAACACTAATCCTTTCAAACACTTCCCAAATGTCAAAGAGGAGGGGACACATTCAAACACATTTTATGTGGCACGCATTTCTCTGCTACTGAAGCCAGACAAAGATGCTGCAAGAAATAACAAATAAATGTAAAAGTTCTCAACAAAATATAAGCAAATTCATTTCAGGAGCATATTAAAAGGATCATACACCATGATCAAGTGAAATTCATCCCTCAGATGCAAAGATGACTCAACATATACAAGTTAATAAGTGTGAACACAACATTAATAGAATGAAAGATAAAAATCATCTCAATAGATGAAATATGTTTAACAAAATTCAACAGCCATTCATGAAAAAAAATTCTCAGCGAAGTGGATATAAAGGCAACATACCTCAACATAATGAAGTCCATATAACAAATGTATAGATAACTTCTCACTCAGTGGTGAAAAGCTAAAATAAAAGCTTTTACTCTAAGCTCAAGAAGATGAGGGTGCCCACTCTCACCACTCCTGTTTAACACAGTACAAGAAGTTTTTCAGATAAGAAAAAGAAAAGGCATCAGAAATGGACAGAGAAAAGTAAATGTGCTTCTATTTGCAGTTGGTTTTATACATAGAAAATACTGAAGACTTAATTAAAAAACATTAGATGTAATCAATAAATTCAGTAAAGTTGCAGGACACAAAATCAACATACATAAATCAGTACTGTTTCTACACAATAATAAACTATCAAAATAATAAAAGAAAATGATTCCATTTACAATAGAATGCATAAAATAAAATATTTAAGAATGAATTTATCTTAGGAGGTGAAAAATACTTACATCAATAACTATAGGACATTGACGAAAAAATGGAGAAAGAAAAAAATGGAAAGATATCTTGTGTTCATAGATTGGAAAAAATTAATAATGTTAAAATGTTCACCTGTAGATTAAATGCTCTCTCAATCAGATTCCAAAGGCATTTTTAACAGAAATAGAAAAAGAGATTATAAAATCTCTATGGAATCAGAAAAGACCCTGAATAGCAGAGCAATCATGTGAAAGAAAATCAAAACTAGAGTCATCATGCTCCCAGATTTCAAACTATGCTTAAAGGTCATGTTAATTAAAACAGTATGACAGTGACATAAAAAGACACATAGACCCATGGATCAGAATAGAGAGCCCAGAAATAAACTGATACATATGTATTCAACTGCTGTTTGATAAAGGAGCCATGAACATGCAATGGGAAGAGGACAGTCTCTTCAGGAAACGGTGCTGAGAAAACTGTATAACCACTGCAGAAGGATGAAGTTGGACCCTAGTTACACCACTCACAGAAAATGAATTCAAATGGATTAAAGACTTAAGTGTGTGTGTGTGTGTGTGTTCAGCCATGTCAGACTCTTTGTGACCCCATGGACTGTAGCCCGCCAGACTTCTCTGTCCATAGAATTTTTCAGGCAAGAATACTGGAGTGGGTTGCCATTTCCTACGCTAGGAGCTCTTCCCAATCCAGGGATCAAACCTGAGTCTCTTGGGTCTCCTGAATAGACAGGCAGATTCTTTACCACTTCACCACCTGGGAAGCCTAAAGACTTAAGTAACAGACCTGAATCCATAGAAATCCTTGAAGAAAACAAATGGGGAAAATTTCTTGACTTTGATCTTGGGATTGGATTGTTAGATGTGACATCTAAAGCACAGCAACTAAATAAATGTACAAATGTCAGATTAGAAAGCCTCTGTACAGCAAAGAAGAAGTCAACAAAATGAAAAGCCAACCTAAAGAATGGGAGAAAACACCAGCAACTTGTATGTCTGATGCTGGGTTACTATTCAGAAATATATAAAGAACTCATACCTCAATAGCAAAAAGATAATAATTCAATTAAAATGAGCAAATGACCTAAAATAGATATTTTCCAAAGGATATAGTCAAATAGCCAAGTGCCCAGTATCTCTAATCATTAGGGAAATGCAAACCATAATGAGATATCACCTCTTACCTGTTAGAATAGTAATAATATATTTGAAAGTTGCTGAGAGAATCTTGAAAATTCTCATGACAAGGAGAAAATCTGTTAGCTATATAAGTTGACAGATATTAACAAAACTTATTTTATTGGTCATTTCATAATATGTACATATATCACATCATTATGTTGTACACCTTAAACTTACACAATGTTGTATGTTAATTATATCTCATTAAAACTGGGGGAAAATGGATTTTTTTTTACCTTTCCTACATTTTCTAGAAAGTGGGAAAGAAAGAGAATTTCTCAACTTTCTTTGTGTAAGAGAACATTGTCCTGTTATCAAAACTAGACAAAGACATTAAAAAGAACATTTTAGACTGATATCTGTTGCGAATATGTATATAAAACATTTTTAGCATATTAATATATCATTCTGGCAAATATAAAGAATAATGCATCATGACTAAATAAGATATTAGCCTGGAATTTAAGATTAGTTTATATTGAAAATCAATGTAATTCACTATTTTAACAGAAAAAAATAGAAAAACAAGTAAGCAATTATCTTAGATGAAGAAAAAGCAACTAACAAAACTCAAAATCTATTCATGATAACTTTCAACATAAATGAATAGAAAGTAATATCTCCATTCTGATGCAGGATATCCACAAGATAACCAACAAATACTATACTTAATGGTGAAACATTATCCATGTTCACCTTAAGATCAACAATAAAGTAAGGATAGACAGTCTAGCTCTAGACATTAAATAAATATTAGGGACTCTAGTCAGAGTAACTTTCATGGAATATCTATCATGATGATCGGTAAGGAAGAAGTAAAATTATCTTTATTTGTAGATAATATTATTGTATAAACAAAATGTAATAAATTTACCAAAAATACCAGAATAGGTCAAAATTCATAAGAGAATTTCTCAGCTTATTTTTACACATCAAGGCATCAACTTCAATTGATTGTTCTGTTTCTTGATTATTATTCTTTTACTGTAAAAATCACTGCAGATGCTGACTGCAGCCATGAAATTAAAAGACGCTTACTCCTTGGAAGAAAAGTTATGACCAACCTAGATAGCATATTCAAAAGCAGAGACATTACTTTGCCAGCAAAGGTCTGTCTAGTTAAGGCTATGGTTTTTCCAGTGGTCATGTAAACTGAACTGAACTGAACTGAACTGTAAAAACATTTTATTAATAATATAGGATACCACAGTTTTGTTAAGAAATGCTCACTGAATTATTCTGGGATAAATGGATACAATACTTCAAAATTAAATTTCTAACTGATTTTGAAAAACAATAGATTTCTACTAGTCTCTCAAATAATTTAGAAACAATAGAGAGATATAATAATAAAACAAATGTAGCAAAATATAAATACATGAGGAATATGTCTAAGGGATATGAAGATGCTTCTTGAACAAGTCTTTTAACTTGTCTGTAAGTTTACACTTACCTTAAAGACGGATTTAAGAAGCAACAAGATATATCTTTAAGACTGGTATTATTATGACAGATGGGGAAACAATGGAAATAGATAACAAACAGATGGGGAAACAATAGAAACAGTGACAGAGTTCTTCTTGGGCTCCAAAATCACTGCAGATGTTGATGGCAGCCATGAAATTAAAAGACTCTTATTCTTTGGAAGAAAAGCTATGACACACCTAGACAGCATGTTAAATAGCAGAGACATTATTTTGCTGACAAAGGTCTTTATAGTCAAAGCTATGGTTTTTCTAGTAGACATGTATGGACGTAAGCGATGGACCGTAAAGAAGGCTGAATGCCAAAGAACTGATGCTTTTGAATTATGGTATTGGAGAAAAATCTTGAGAGTCCCTTGGACAGCAAGGAAATCAAACCAGTCAATCCTAAAGGAAATCAGTCCTGAATATTCATTGGAAGGACTGATGCTTAAGCTGAAACTCCAATACTTTGGCCACCTGATGCAAAGAACTGACTCATTGGAAAAGACCCTGATGCTGGGAAAGACTGAAGTCAGGAAGAGAAATGGATGACAGAGGATGAGATGGTTAGATGGCATCACCAAATCAATAGACATGAATTTGAGCAAGCTCTGGGAGTTGGTGTTGGACAGGGAAGCCTGGGTACTGCAGTCCATGGGGTCACAAAGAGTTAAACGTGACTGAAGGACTGAACTGAACTGACTGAATATTATGATGGAAAATAAAAATATTATTAAGATCTTTAAAACATTAAATACATATGAATATATTTAACAAAGAGTGGCAAAATTCTAATATTGAAAATTAAATCATTCCTGCAAGGCATTGGAAAAGACCTACATAAATAGAAGTTAAACCACATACTTGTATTGAAAGACTTAATGCTATAAATGTCATTTCTACTCAAATTGAACTGTAGTTTCAATACAATACCAATTAAAACCTCAGCATATTTTTATGGTAGAAATAGAAAAGATGGTTCTAAAATGCATTTGGAAATGCAAAATACCTGGCCAGTTAAATCAATCCAGTTAAAAAAGAAAGAAAATTTTGGAGGAGATTTACTACATGGTTTCAGGAATAACCAGAAAGCCAGAAACTGAGATTGTAATGGAGGAAGAGAACACACACACGAATAGATCAATTATACTGAATAGTCTTTCTAGAAGTAGATCCATATTTATATGATAAATCAATAATCAAATAGGTGACAAAACAATTCAACTGGGGGAAATGACACTGGAACTATCAATAACCAGATGGAAAATACAAGGATCCATTGACATTTCTTACATTATATTCTAAAACTAATTTGAGACACATTGAAGTCTTAAATCTAAGAGCTAGTTCCATCTTCTAGATGAAAAGATGGAATATAACTTCACTATTTGAATAGATAAAGTAATCATTTATTGTAAAAGAAAAAAATAAAGTATACATCATCCAAATTAGAAACTTTCGATGAACAAAACAAAGCATATCAATACAATGACATTACAATCTGCAACTTGAGACAGAATGCTGATATATTCAACAATATGAATGAATTGCAAAAGCATGTGATGTGAAAGAAACCCCACACAAAAAAAACATATATAATACATTATTTCAGTTATCTGAATTTCTAAAACAGGCAAAACTATCTATGGAAAATGAGTTTGTAGGAGTAGTTGTCTTTTGGAACCTCTGTGAAGGGACTTGAGGGAATGTGTTTAAAAATGTAAAATTCTCATATCTTGATGGGAGGTAAATACATTTATCAAAACTCATCACATACACTTAAGATCTATACATTTCACTATATGCAAATTATACAAGTATTTTTAAACATTATTTTTAAATGGTCTGTAAAAGGTAGAACTAAAAAGGAAAAAAGTTATTGGTGATTGGAAAGATGAGCGTAGATGTGACAACAAAGTAAAATAGATGCGCTTCAGCCATTTACTTACTGTGTCTCACTGATTCTCCTTACACTTAGCTTGTGCTTATTAGAAAATCTGTTTTACTTATCTTCTCCCATCTGACTGGCTTATAGGCTGATCAGAATCTCAATATTTATTTGTTTAAGTGTTCTGGATGATTTCCTAGTCAGTTGATTGCAAAGTCATTTACAAATTGCTCATGCATATGTTCTAGTTAGAGAAAAACCTGTCAATTGTCTATATAGGTAGGGATAATCTATATAGGCAAAACGCTTCAATAGAAAAGCTCTAGGAACCCAATCATGGTCTAGAATTGATACCTTATTGATATTCTATTATATTTCTATTTCATTATGGAATTAGAAAGATTTTACTTCCTAATATAATTGAAATAGTAAGACAAATAATTGCATGTGAAATTTTGGACCTTTGTGCACTGTAACAAAACTTAGTGATGACACTAATAAGCAGTGGCATTGATAAATTTTTTTATAGAAGAATAATTGCTTTATATAATTTTGCTGTTTTTTGTCAAACCTCAACATGAATCAGTCATAGGTATACATACATCCCCTCCTTTTTGAACCTCCCTCCCATCTTCCTCCCCAATGCACCTCTCTAGGTTGATACAGAGCCTCTGTTTGAGCTTCTTGAGCCATACAGCAAATTCCTGTTGGCTATCTATGTTACATATGGTAATGTAAGTTTCCATGTTACTCTTTCTATACATCTCACCCTCTCCTCCCCTCTCCCCATGTCGTATCTGTGTTTTACAGATATCAAGGATGATTACTGTCAAAATATGAATAGGAAATCAAGGAATGATTCAGTTAGATGTTATTCTGATATAGGTATATAAACTAAGAAAAAATCTATTTGAAGAGAAATGCCCTGAAAAGGGGGGGGGAAATAGTTAGTAGTATAATAATATGTATTTAAAGGGGAAAATTGGTAAAAACAAACTATAAATAAATTATTATTATTATTTATAATTTGAAATTATATAATTTTGCATAGAGGTAAAATTGTAATAGATTCTGATTTAGTTTTCTCCATTTGAATACTTTTATTATAGAATCATTTTTCCAGAGAACCATAAGATATAAGTTGCTACATGTAAACAGCATTACTTAAATCTGCCTTATATACACATATTCAAATTGAGGTTAGTCTAATTTTGCTTTTTGATATGTAATTTTATTCTGATCATGTGTGAAATTATTCTAAAATACAAAAAGCTTTGTCATTTTGAATGTTTAATTATTTTTCCTAAGGGGAAAGAGTGACTATGGTAAGACTGGATCAAATGACAGTATGTCCATTCTTAAATTTTATTCCTGGCTGTTTGCCCAGTTTTTTTGGAAGGTCTTAATCATTTTGTGTCCTGATGATGGCCAGAGGTGAAAAGAGACAGTGTCTAGTGACTCAAAACAGTTTGAATGATGTAATCAGCAGAACTGGAAAGTTATCTTCTATCTCTGGTGAAGCACAACTGAGAATCTTGAAGGGGTTCACCAAAGAAAAGATGTTGTAATTAAGATATCATTTCATTTCAGCTCTCTACTTATTCATTCAGCTTAAATCAATAATGACAATGAGATCTCTCACGGTATTTCACTAGCTGCAAGGAAGGGAAAAGTGCCTGAAGAATAACACTGTTGGAAAAAAGTGAATCAATGCATGCTCATTCTGGTCTTTAGATACTTCATGGATTTAATTGTTCTGTTTCAGAAATATGAGATGACGTCAGATACGTGGCTGTCTAAACAGGTATGGTATAGATGGTCTCTTTATGTCACATTTTGTCATCATATCTACCCTATTCACTCTTTTGTTTTATATATAACTTTTTCTCAAAAGTTATTTCAGTTGTATGAATTTAAGGCTCTGTTATGTTTGAATAAGTGAGTCTTTTTCATTAAAATATATGACTTGGGTTTTATGACATCATTTGCGAAAAGATTATTTTTTTTAATAGAATACAAGTTGTTGAATTATTACCAGGATCCATTTTCTGGACCATTCATAAAAGTAAATATTTGTGTTGAAGAAAAAGCTGCAGCCCATATAAACTAGGAATCGTCAGCATTGCTCAAGAATTATAGAATCATTTTTCCAGAGAACCATAAGATATAAGTTGCTACATGTAAACAGCATTACTTAAATCTGCCTTATATACACATATTCAAATTGAGGTTAGTCTAATTTTGCTTTTTGATATGTAATTTTATTCTGATCATGTGTGAAATTATTCTAAAATACAAAAAGCTTTGTCATTTTGAATGTTTAATTATTTTTCCTAAGGGGAAAGAGTGACTATGGTAAGACTGGATCAAATGACAGTATGTCCATTCTTAAATTTTATTCCTGGCTGTTTGCCCAGTTTTTTTGGAAGGTCTTAATCATTTTGTGTCCTGATGATGGCCAGAGGTGAAAAGAGACAGTGTCTAGTGACTCAAAACAGTTTGAATGATGTAATCAGCAGAACTGGAAAGTTATCTTCTATCTCTGGTGAAGCACAACTGAGAATCTTGAAGGGGTTCACCAAAGAAAAGATGTTGTAATTAAGATATCATTTCATTTCAGCTCTCTACTTATTCATTCAGCTTAAATCAATAATGACAATGAGATCTCTCACGGTATTTCACTAGCTGCAAGGAAGGGAAAAGTGCCTGAAGAATAACACTGTTGGAAAAAAGTGAATCAATGCATGCTCATTCTGGTCTTTAGATACTTCATGGATTTAATTGTTCTGTTTCAGAAATATGAGATGACGTCAGATACGTGGCTGTCTAAACAGGTATGGTATAGATGGTCTCTTTATGTCACATTTTGTCATCATATCTACCCTATTCACTCTTTTGTTTTATATATAACTTTTTCTCAAAAGTTATTTCAGTTGTATGAATTTAAGGCTCTGTTATGTTTGAATAAGTGAGTCTTTTTCATTAAAATATATGACTTGGGTTTTATGACATCATTTGCGAAAAGATTATTTTTTTTAATAGAATACAAGTTGTTGAATTATTACCAGGATCCATTTTCTGGACCATTCATAAAAGTAAATATTTGTGTTGAAGAAAAAGCTGCAGCCCATATAAACTAGGAATCGTCAGCATTGCTCAAGTTGCCCAGAAAGCTGACCATGTCTCCACATAAATTGCTACTCAGATGAACATTTCCTTAGATAATTTCCCGCTTACACAGTGCTAGCTTGTGATATAAATGTAGCTAGAACCAGATGATCGCAAATGTCTCCACAACGTGCTGTCTAACTGGATATTTCAGAAGGAAACACAAGATTATTCAAATGTAGATCAACCCATATTACTACTAACTTCATCACTGCTTTCTGCAAAGGAACTGTTTTGCTTGGCTTATTTGGTTTTGATTTGTTTTGTTCTTTACAGTGCTCTTTTATTTCATATACTCTCCCTGGGTGTCATATACGTCTGTGGTTTCAATAGCTACCTCTGACTGTATTCAGTTCAGTTCAGTTCAGTCGCTCAGACGTGTCCGACTCTTTGCGACCCCATGAATCTCAGCACGCCAGGCCTCCCTGTCCATCACCATCTCCCGGAGTTCACTCAGACTCACGTCCATCAAGTCCGTGATGCCATCCAGCCATCTCATCCTCGGTGGTCCCCTTCTCTTCCTGCCCCCAATCCCTCCCAGCATCAGAGTCTTTTCCAATGAGTCAACTCTTCGCATGAGGTGGCCAAAGTACTGGAGTTTCAGCTTTAGCATCAGTCCTTCCAAAGAAATCCCAGGGTTGATCTCCTTCAGAATGGACTGGTTGGATCTCCTTGCAGTCCAAGGGACTCTCAAGAGTCTTCTCCAACACCACAGTTCAAAAGCATCGATTCTTCAGTGCTCAGCTTTCTTCACAGTCCAACTCTCACATCCATACATGACCACAGGAAAAACCATAGCCTTGACTAGGCGGACCTTAGTCGGCAAAGTAATGTCTCTGCTTTTGAATATACTATCCAGGTTGGTCATAACTTTTCTTCCAAGGAGTAAGCGTCTTCTAATTTCATGGCTGCAGTCACCATCTGCAGTGATTTTGGAGCCCAAAAAAATAAAGTCTGACACTGTTTCCACTGTTTCCCCATCTATTTCCCATGAAGTGATGGGACCGGATGCCATGATCTTCGTTTTCTGAATGTTGAGCTTTAAGCCAACTTTTTCGCTCTCCTCCTTCACTTTCATCAAGAGGCTTTTTAGCTCCTCCTCACTTTCTGCCATAAGGGTGGTGTCATCAGCATATCTGAGGTTATTGATATTTCTCCCGGCAATCTTGATTCCAGCTTGTGTTTCTTCCAGTCCAGCGTTTCTCATGATGTACTCTGCATATAAGTTAAATAAGCAGGGAGACAATATACAGCCTTGACGTACTCCTTTTCCTATTTGGAACCAGTCTGTTGTTCCATGTCCAGTTCTAACTGTTGCTTCCTGACCTGCATACAGATTTCTCAAGAGGCAGGTTAGGTGGTCTGGTATTCCCATCTCTTTCAGAATTTTCCACAGTTTATTGTGATCCACACAGTCAAAGGCTTTGGCATAGTCAATAAAGCAGAAATAGATGTTTTTCTGGAACTCTCTTGCTTTTTCCATGATCCAGCGGATGTTGGCAATTTGATCTCTGGTTCCTCTGCCTGTTCTAAAACCAGCTTGAACATCAGGGAGTTCACGGTTCACATATTGCTGAAGCCTGGCTTGGAGAATTTTGAGCATTACTTTACTAGCGTGTGAGATGAGTGCAATTGTGCGGTAGTTTGAGCATTCTTTGGCATTGCCTTTCTTTGGAATTGGAATGAAAACTGACCTTTTCCAGTCCTGTGGCCACTGCTGAGTTTTCCAAATTTGCTGGCATATTGAGTGCAGCACTTTCACAGCATCATCTTCCAGGATTTGAAACAGCTCAACGGGAATTCCATCACCTCCACTAGCTTTGTTCTTAGTGATGCTTTCTAAGGCCCACTTGACTTCACATTCCAAGATGTCTGGCTCTAGATTAGTGATCACATCCTCATGATTATCTGGGTCGTGAAGATCTTTTCTGTACAGTTCTTCTGTGTATTCTTGCCACCTCTTCTTAATATCTTCTGCTTCTGTTAGGTCCATACCATTTCTATCCTTTATCGAGCCCATCTTTGCATGAAATGTTCCCTTGGTATCTCCAATTCTCTTGAAGAGATCTCTAGTCTTTCCCATTCTGTTGTTTTCCTCTCTCTCTTTGCATTGATTGCTGACTGTATAGCCCCAGACAACTCAATTCTCTGAGTTCTGATATATATACAAACTCATGCTTGGCATCTTCTCCTAAATCTATAAAAGTAACAGCATACTCCTTAGGTTCAAACTAAATTCCATCCTCTTCCAGTAAGTCTGTATTCTTATCATAGAAGTCACAGACGTATTTATTCACCCAACTTTCAAAATCATAAACCTACAGAGGATTATTGAACTTTTCTTATCCTTATCTGCATATGTTACTCATCACCAAGTTATTTTGATTTACTCTCAAAGACTTCAAGTCATTTACTTTTCTCCAATTCACAAACACTATACAGGATCAAACTATCAGCACTGCATTTCTCCTTGACTGGTGAACTCTCAGTCCCTTAGGAAGCTGCCAATCTGTTCTCCACATTTCAGCCTGGCTGAGTGATCTTTTCAAAACACATATCTAATTCTACTGCCCCAAACACTCTGATATTCTCTTACAACTGATAATTTTTATCTCCCCTTCGTTCTACAGATAAAGACAAACATCTTAAAGGGTCTATGAGAGATTAATTTGAAAGCTTTTCCAGCTCTGTGTCATATCATCTTTTCTCTCATTTTCTCCATTAGCCCTCATATTCACCAGACCTTTATGTGAACTCTTCCTTCTGAACAGAATTTTCTCAATTGCTTTCTTACCTGAAAGTTGCTTCTTTGTCAAACTTCAGCCTATTGCACCTGCTTAAGAAGTCACCTCTTCAAACCACACTAATCAAATAACATCCCCAAATAAAACTTAAAGTCCAGTGCAATATTTCTGTAAACTTACACAGTTAGTTCTGTGTTTTTTTTTTTTTTTACAAACTTCACAAGGGCAAGAATGTTGTTCATTTTTTATTATGCATTATATAACAAATACTTAAAATACAGTCTGGTTATAAGAAGAGTTCCATATGTACCTGCTGAATAAAAAAAAGAGTAAGAAAGATTGTGAATCGGCTGTAGATATATCTGTCTCCCTATCTGCCTGTCGGTTTATCTATCATCCGTCTGTCATCTCTCTCTCCATAGATAATAATATGAACTATTTAATCATAGTCAATGTGCAAAATTAAATTGAGGGAAAACTGACTTTATTTAGCAAAAAAAAACAAAATTAAGTTAAATAATTGAAAATAATAAAAATATATATGTATTTATTCTAAATTATCTGCATTATTAAACCTAGTTTAATTGTCAGTGAAATTCATAATAGTCTAACATACAACAACACAATGCATGAATTTTTAGGATTATGTTACCTATATTTTAAGTCCCAAATTTATGAATATTTAATAGAAATTTTAAAAAACACAGTTATCAAGTATTCAATAAGAAAATATAGGAAGTAGTTTGTTGCAGTTAATTTTTTCTCCAAAATTTCTAAGGGAATTTCATGAAATACTTAAATAGAATTCAGTGAAATTAAAAGAATTAGAATGGGTAATTAGGTGAAGCAACTTTCCAAGAAAATAAGAAATTTAATGTAATACTCATGCTTGTTTTCTGTTTGGTGAGAAGAGCAGAGAAGTGAGCATGTTTCTCCTAGCTTTCAACAGACTTGTAAATGGAATAACCAGTATAAAAAAAATGTTTGGTCAAGAAGTAAAGTGTGCTATCCTCAGTTCATTGGCCTTTGTGTCATAAACAATGCCTTGCTTAAGGTCATAAATATGGACAGTGAGATTGGCTTCATTCTTTATTTGATTGTAGGAAAGGCTCTATATAGATCTGTATAACTAGTTTCTGTCCAGTGGTGAAAGTTTTTAAACCCAGAAATGTATTAGTAATTATGACCCCCATCTCTTCCTTAAAATAAACTATGTCCAAGGTATGAGAATTGGAGGAAGAGGGACTAACATAAAAAGGACAATGCTCAGATTTAATTTTGGAGTAAAGCACAGGAGCAGAATCTTGAATAGGGAGGAGCCGATAATTTGGAGTAAATGTAGTGGATAAAATGATATATGTAACAAATATTTTTGCCTATTGTACACACGCATTCATCTGTGCAGTTATAAGTAAGTCACCTACTGTGTCCTAGAAAAAAAAGATAAAATTACAAACTTAGTTTAATTATTACTTGCCTAGTGAAGGAAGTCAACCGTATAATAGACTGCACTGAAAGTCAAGAGAGATGAATACAGAGTACTACTTAGAGTCTCCAGGGAGAGATTTCCTAAATAAGAGGGGCTTTCTAGCCACAGAAATTTAAAAATGGTTCCTGTTTTGAGTTTAAGTAAAAAATGAGGGAAGATATAGCACAAAAAAGACGAGTGAAAGCTTACTCCAGACAGAAGAAATCCCATTGCAAAGGCAGAGAGAGATATTACATATAGGCAAGTGATAGAAAATATAGAATTCTTGACTGTATCATAGTTGCCAACATCCATTGGTTCATAGAAAAATCAAGAGAATTTAAGAAAATCATCTACTTCTGCTTCAACTCTGCTAAAGCCTTTGACTGTGTGGATTGAATCAAACTATGGAAAATTCTTCAAGTGATAGGAATAACAGATCACCTTACCTGCCTCCTGAGAAACCTATATGCAGGGCATGAAGCCACAGTTAGAACCAGACAGAGAACAATGGACTGGTTCCAACATGGGGAGGAGTACATCAAGACTGCATATTGTCACCCAGCTTGTTTAAGTTATATACAGAGTACATCATGAGAAATGCTGGGCTGGATGAATCCTGGAATCAGGATTGCTGGGAGAAATATCAAGAACCTTGGATATGAAGATAACAACACCCTTATGGCAGAAAGTGAAGAGGAACTAAAGAGCCTCTTAATGAAGGTGAAAGAGGAGAGTACAAAAGCTGCAATAATACTCAACATTCAAAAAACGAAGATCATGGCATCTGGTCCCATCACTTCATGGCAAATAGATGGGGAAACAATGGACGGAAAGAGTGATAGACTTTCTTTTCTTGGGCTTCAAAATCACTGCAGATGGTGATTGCAGCCATGAAATTAAGAGACGCTTGCCCCTTGAAATAAAAGCTATGACAAACCTAGACAGTCTATTAAAAAACAGAGACATTACTTTGCCAACAAGGTCCATCTAGTCAAAAGCTATGGTTTTTCCAGTAGTCATGTATGGATGTGAGAGTCAGACTATAAAGAAGGCTGAGAGCTGAAGAATTGATGCTTTTGAACTGTGAGTTGGAGAAGACTCTAGAGAGTCCCTTGTTCTGCAAGGAGATCAAACGAGTCAATCCTAAAGGAAATCAGTCCTGAATAGTCATTGGAAGGACTGATGTTGAAGCTAATGCAACTTTGGCCAACTGATGCAAAGAGCTGACTCACTAGAAAAGACCCTGATGCTGGGAAAGATTGAAGGCAGGAGGAGAAGGGGATGACAGAGGATGAGATGGTTGAACGGCATCACTAACTCAATAGACATGAGTTTGAGCAAGCTCCAGGAGATGGTGAAGGACAGGGGAAGCCTGACCTGCTGCATTCCATGGGGTCTCAAAGAGTCAGACATGACTGAGAGACTGAACAACAAATCACAGTGCAGAATGTGATTCACTCAATCAAATATCTTGTCAGTATTTATTATCTGCCTTGCAAAGCATTTTTCCCACCCTTGTGTTGTATTAGTTCAGACTTTCAAATTTATTACACATACCATTTACATTTTCATGAGTGTCTGTAAAGTATACAAAAGAAATAATATTTTTATTTTTTATACTTATATTTTCTATTAGTAATAATAGAATAAAATAAATAAATAGAATAATTTAAAAAGAATAAAAATATTTATTATATTTTCTATTAGTAAGATAGAAATGTTAATAAGATATTTCTGTTTTACTAATGAATGTAGAATCAGACTTGAGATTATTAAATAGTTATTAATTTACTTATTCATTCAATAAATGATTATTAAATACAACTTATGCAATAGTCATTGTCCTGGGTGCCAAATGCAGAGCAGTGAAGAATACAAGGTTTTTGCCTCATGGAGCTTACATTCTAGAGGAACGCCTTCTACTTCCCACTTACTTACCTACCTATATGCACACATACACACATCCATTCATATACAAACAAATGTATACATCCATAAAATATAATATGTTGGATGGTATTAGGTGGTATGGACAAAAGAGAAAGTCACTAAAAGGGTGATGGGGGATTCAAATACAGTTGGATGATCTAGTTTCCCCAATCACAATTTACATGGGATTACCAGAAAACTCCTGCCTGATAAGGTAGATTTAGAGCAGAGAAAGGATGAGATCAATGAAGATCTTTTTGCAGCAGCATGGATGGACCTAGAAATTGTCATACTAAGTGAAGTAAGTCATAGAGAGACAAACATATGTTATTGCTTAAATGTGGAACTTAAAAAAAAAATGGTATGAATGAGTTTATTTACAAAACAGAAATAGTCACGGACATAGAAAACCAACTTTGGTTACTGAGGGGGAAGGGAAGGGAGGGATAAATTGGGAGGTTGGCATTGACATATGCACATTACTATCCCAAGTGACTCAGTGGTAGAGAATCCATCTGCAATGCAGAAGACCTAGGAGACATGTGTTTGATACCAGGGTTAGGAAAATCCCTTGGAGAAGGAACTGGCAACCCACTCCAGTATTCTTGCCTGGAGAATCCCATGGACAGAGGAGCCTGGTGGGCTACAGCCAAGGGGTTGCAAAGAGTTGGGCACAACTGAGTGAGCACACATGAGTATAAACAAAATAGATAAATAAGAAGAACCTATTGTATAGCACAGGGAAATCTACTCAGTGCTCTGAAGTGGCCTATATGGGAAAAAAATCTAAGAAAGTGGGTATATTTATTACTGATTCAGTTTGCTGTATACCTAGTGCAACATTGTATATCAACATTATTCCAATAACAAAAATAAATAAGTTCCACCAAAAAAGAGAGTGAATGAGAGAGTGAAGGCTGAGAAAAAGCCAGACAAAGTGAGGGAGAAAAGTTAAAATGTGCAGACTCTGGAGCAGAAAAATGCAGGATACAGAAGGAAGGAAGAAGAGATGAGAGAGAGTGGAGGATCGGGTTATTTAACAGTGCTTGAGCACTCTGAAGACCTGTTAAGGAAACCATATCAAAGCCTTACTTTATACCATATGTATAGTCAGTCTTTCCCTTCATGGATCACAGCCTTGTCTTGGAGAAGGGGCTTGTGTAACTCATTGAAGTTATGAGCCATGCCATGCCAAGACAGATGGGTCATAATGAAGAGTTCTGACAAAACATGGTCCACTGGAGGAAGAAATTCATGCTACAAAAACTCCATGAACAGTATGAAAGGCAAAAAGATATGACACCAGAACATGAGCCTCCCAGGTTGGAAGGTGTCTAGTATGCTCCTAGGGAAGAGCAGAGTGCAATCATTATTAGTTCAAAAAAGAGTGAAGTGGCTGGGCCAAAGCAGAAATGACACTCAGTTGTGGATGTGTCTGGTGGTGAAAGTCAAGTTGGATGCTGTTAAGAACAATATTGCATAGGAACCTGCAGTGTTAGGTTCATGAATCAAGGTAAATTGGACATGATTAAGCAGGAGAGGGCAAGATTGAATGAACATCAACATCTTAGGAAACAGTGAACTAAACTGGACAGGAATGGGTGAATTTAATTCAGATGACCATTATACCTACTACTATGGGCAAGAATTCCTTAGAAGAATTGGAGTAACCCTCATAGTCAACCAAAGAGACTGAAATGTGGTACTTGGGTGCAATCTCAAAAATGACAGAATGATCTTGGTTCCTTTCCAAGGCAAACCATTTAACATCACAGTAATCCAAGTCTATTCCCCAAACACTGATGGAGAACAAACTGAAGTTGACCAGTCCTATGAAGACCTACAACATCTTCTAGAACTAACACTAAAAAGAAGTCCTTTTTCATCATAGGGGATTGGAATGCAAAAGTAGAAAGTCAAGAAATATCCAGAATAACAGGCAAGTTTGGCTTCGGAGTATAAAATAGGCAGAGCAAAGTCTAACAGAGTTTGTCAAGAGAACAGGCTGGTCGCAGTAAACACCTTTTTCCAAAAGCCAAAGAGATAGCTTCACAAATGGATATCACCAGCAAGTGAAAGTGAAAGTGAAGTCGCTCAGTCATGTCCAACTCTTCGCGACCCCATGGACTATAGCCCACCAGGCTCCTCTGTCCATGGGATTTTCCAGGCAAGAGTACTGGAGTGGGTTACCATTTCCTTCTCCGGAGGATCTTCCCAACCCAGGGATCGAACCCGGATCTCCCACATTGTAGGCAGACTCTTTACTGTCTGAGCCACCAGGGAAGCCTAATGGCCTAATAATGCCATTCAAGTATGATCTAAATCAAATTCCTTATGATTAAACAGTGGCAGTGAGAAACAGATTAAGGGATTAGATCTGGTAAACAGAGTGCCTGAAGAACAATAGACTGAGGTTCAAAACAATGTATAGGAGGCAGTGACCAAAACCATCCCAAACAAGAAGAGATTCAAGAAGGCAAAGGGGTTGTCTGAGGAGGCTTAAAAATTATTGAAGAAAGAAGAGAAGCAAAAGTCAAAGGAGAAATTTCAAGGTATACTGAATTCAGAGTTCCAGAGAAGAGCAAGGAGATATAAAAATGTCTTCTTAAATGCACAATGAAAAGAAATAGAGGGAAATAATAGAATGGGAAAGAATAGAGATCTCTTTAAGAAAATTAGAGATATCAAGAGAATATTTCTTGCAAAGATGGACATGATAAAGATAATAACGACCTAAAATAAGCAGTAGAGATTGAGAAAAGGTGGCAAGAGAGAACTATGCAAAAAGGTCTTAATGTTAACTACAGATAATCACTATGGTGTTATCACTCTCCTAGAGCCAGACATCCTGGAGTTTGAAGTCAAGTGGGCCTTAGAAAGCATTACTACTAATGAAGCTAGAGGAGGTGGATGAATTCCAGTTAAGCTATTTCAAATCCTAAAAAGATGGTGCTGTTAAACTGCTGCACTCATTTTGTCAGCACTTTGGAAAACTCAGCAGTGATTGCAGGAGTGGAAAAGGTCAGTTTTTATTCCAATCCCAAAGAAGAGCAATGCCAAATAATGTTCAAACTAGAGTTCAGTTTCACTCATTTCACGTGCTAGCAAGTTTATGCTCAAAATCCTTCAAGTTCAATTTCAACAGTATGTGACCTGTGAAATTCCAGATGTACCAATTGGATTTTGAAGAGACAGAGGGACAAGAGATCAAATTGCCAGCATCCACTGGATCATGGAAAAAACAATGGAACTCCTGAAAAATATCTACCTCTGCTTCTTGAACTATGCTAAAGCCTTTGACTGGGTGGATCACAACGAACTATAGTAAATCCTTAAAGGGATGAAAATACCAGACCACCTTACCTTTCCTGTCTCCTGAGAAACCTGTATGCGGGTCAAGAAGCAACAGTTAGAAATGGACATGAAACAACTGACTGGTTCCAAATTGGGAAAGGAATAGAACAAGGCTAAATAATTGTCACCTTGCTTATTTATCTTATGATGCAGAGTACATCATATGAAATGATAGGCTAGATGATTCACATGCTGGAATCAAGATTTCCAGGAGAGATATCAGTAACCTCAGATATGTAGACGATACCATTCTAATAATGGAAAGTAAAGAGGGACTAAAGAGTCTCTTTAGAAGAGGATGAAAGAGGAGAGTAAAAAAGCTGGCATGAAACTCAACATTCAAAAGACTAAGATAATGGCATCTGGTGCCATCACTTCATGGCAAATAGAAGGGGGAAAAGTGGAAGCAAAGTCAGATTTTATTTTCTTTGGTTCCAAAATCAATGCAGACAGTGACTGCAGCCATAAAATTAGAAGACCTATCTCCTTGGAAGGAAAGCTGTAACAAACCTAGACAGTGTATTAAAAACCAGAAACACTGGTTTGCTCACAGAGGTCTGTATAGACAAAGCTGGCTTTTTTTTTCCGGTAGTCATCTAGAGATGTGAGATAAAGAAGGTGGAGTTCCGAGAAATTATTGCTTTTTAATTATGGTGCTGGAGAAGACTCTTGAAAGTCCCTTTGACAGCACAGAAATCCGACCAGTCAAGCCTAAAGGAAATCAACCCTACTTCAAATGAAATCAACCCTACTTCATTGAGGGATGGACTGATGCTGATGCTGAAGCTCCAATACTTTGTCACATGATGTGAAGAGCCAACTCATTGGAAAAGACCCTGATGCTGGAAAAAAAATGAAGGCAAAAGAAGAAGGAGACAGCAGAGGATGAGATGGTTGGATAGCATCACCAACTCAATGGGCATTAACTTGAGCAAACTACAGGGAATTGTGGAGGACAGAGGAGCCTGGCACACTGAAAAAAGATGGTGCTGTTAAACTGCTGCACTCATTTTGTCAGCACTTTGGAAAACTCAGCAGTGATTGCAGGAGTGGAATCCTGGCAGTCCATGGGGTCGCAAAGAATTGGACAGGACTTAGGGAACGCACAACAACAACATATTCACTCTCACTAATCCAAAAGAAAGAACTCAATTTTTTGTTATGTAAATCCAATTTCTTAATGTTTCCCCTTAAGCAAGAGAAAGCAGTCTATAAGTATAGCCTCCATCATTTAATTTTCAAAAACAATTGTATTGATTTAACATGCCACTGGAGTTTAATTAAAAAATCATCAAATGGGCATCTATGTTTGTGTGTTTGTGAAAAAGTGAGCAGCAAGGATGGGAAATTTTAATTAAATCATTTTCAATTGATTGGTTCCAATTTTGCAGTCTTTTCATTTTTATATTTACAGTAAATTTATATATACGTCATCAGAAATGTATCTTCAATAACTTCACTTGCTGAGTAAAAGATTTCAGGAAGATGTATTAAATATTGTATGTTATACAATTTTCCAAATTAAAAAAAATATTTTGATAAACTGTTAACAGCTGTTCATATTTTCTTAATTTTTGAAGGGTACATCTCTAAGCACAATCATATGTGAAGATATGAATGTTATTTTCTGAACCAGTTTCAAAACTGTCTTTAGTCTAATTGTGAATCATTTCTATTCAATATGCAAGATACTTTTCCATTCATCTCACCTTTCAAAAACACACATATGCCCATGTGCCTAAGGCATCACTGAGTTCACTTTAAAAATATTATCATACTTTTATATTTTAAATAATAATCCAACCTTCCAAAATAAACCAATTATTTGTCTAATCCATGCATTTATTGGTAGTAGTTGGCAGCACAATTTTCAGATGCCCTTTTGAGATTGTTATACGTGCTTCTGTTTTTTAGAATGAGGAGCCCGTGTTTTCTAGAGATGGTAGCAAATTCTTCATGACAGTTCCTGTGAAGCAAGGGGGCCGTGGAGAGTTTCACCACATAGCTATGTTCCTGGTCCAGGTAAGTGCTGTGTTGCTCACGTGGTCTGTCTTCGTTACCATCCACATGGCATTCTGCATCTATGGTTACTGTCTGTGGCATCCAGTCATACATCCAACTCAGAGAGGTTTTAGGAAAAGCGTCCCCATCCATAGCCTTAATTCAAGCCACCCACAAAACATTGTCAGCATTCAGTGAAATTTAGTGAGATACACATGTGTGCTATGAGTTGAGGACCTTGGGATATAGAATTTAATAAATAGAAAGAGCCAAACTTCTACTTGCAAAGACCTGAGGAAATTCGAGAGACAATGTCTCATTCAACAAATATATATCACCTATTTGGTACAAGTAACGTTTTCAAAATGTTATAAAATTTTAAAAACCCGAAGCAACCTGAATGTCCATCAAAAACTGAATAGTTAATAAGTTATAGAACATTCACAGAAGGAAATGCAATGCAGATTCTAAAAACCAGGATAAAATAGATTTAAGTGTTGTTGAAGTCACAAAGTCTGTGTTACATTTTAGGGACTTTTTGATAAAAAGAGAATAAAGTGTTATTTTTTCCTCTACATTTCAAGTGAATGTTAACCAGTTTATGCAGTTTTACTAATTATAAAATGAATCAGGGAATTCACAATAAATAATTCAAATATGGTACGATTATGAGTCAATTTGAAACTAATTACCAATAAAATATTCATGAGAAATAAAGTTTCCTTCAAAATCACATAAACAGTCTAGTCACAGGTAAATGATGATTTATCAAGATAAAGCATTGTGGATAAATTGGAATCTTTCTTAAGAATGTTATCAACATACTAGCCAAGAATCAATTTCATACTTACTTTGTTGTTGTTCAGTTGCTCAGTCAAGTCTGACTCTTCGTGACCCCATGAACTGTGGCACACCAGGCTTCCCTGTCTTTCACTATCTCCCGGAGTTTGCTCAAACTCATGTCCATTGAGTCAGTGATGTCATCCAACCCTGTTGCTTCCTTCTGCTTTTGATCTTTCCCAGCACCAGGGTCTTTTCCAATGAGTCAGCTCTTTGCATCAGGTGGCCACAGTATTGGAGCTTCAGCCTCAGTATAAATCCTTCCAATGACTATTCAGGTTTGATTTCCTTTAGGATTAACTGATTCGATCTCCTTGTGGTCCAAGGGACTCTCAAGAGTCTTCTCCAACTCACAGTTCAAAAGCATCAATTCTTCAGCACCACAATTCGAATGGGTGATTATCTTGTGGCTCAGATGGTAAGGAATCTGCCTGAAATGCAAAAAAGAGACCCAGGTTCAATCCTTGAATCTGGAAGATTCCCTAGAGAAGGGAATGGCTACCCATTTTCAGTATTCTAGCCTGGAAAATTCCATGGAAAGAGAAGCCAGGCAACTGACAGTTCATGGGGTCAAAAGAGAATGGGTGATTATCTTGTGGCTCAGATGGTAAGGAATCTGCCTGAAATGCAAAAAAGAGACCCAGGTTCAATCCTTGAATCTGGAAGATTCCCTAGAGAAGGGAATGGCTACCCATTTTCAGTATTCTAGCCTGGAAAATTCCATGGAAAGAGAAGCCAGGCAACTGACAGTTCATGGGGTCAAAAGAGTTGGGCCTGATTGAGCAACTTTCATGCTTCCTAAGAACAGAATAAAAATAAATGTGGCAAAAGATCCCTAAGCCATCTGAGTGCTTTTATGTTCTTAATAGCTTCAAGTCTTGTGCATATTCACAAAATTTTACCATTATCCATATATATATTTACATTGGGCAGCTCAGAAACGTGAATTCTTAAAATCAATGTCAATAACTTAAAAGGCAGCACTTTTCCAAAGTCTGTACTATTAAAGTAATTGTCATGATTTTAATTTTAAGCAAAGCAAAATAAATAATTTGACCATACATAATTTCCACAGTGGAGAAGTAAATCATTTTTCAAGGTATATTATTAAATTAGAAAAATAACATATAGAGTAATATATGATGTGATCTCATTTATGTTTTGAAATTAATGAATGCATTTATATATGAAAAAAATTGGAGGTGATTCTATACTGAACTATTAAATGATTATAACAGACAGGTGATATTAATGGAATACTTTTTGATGTTTATGTGAACTGGAGGAAGCTTTACCAGCAAATTGCTGACTTGATTCACTTTTGCTTGTTAATCATAAATTTTGTTATCATAAATACTGGGAATATACTTGTGCCAAAATAATAAATCTTCCAAATCGTACAGTTGCCTATGGTAACATCTTATTAAAATTTTAATTATCTGCATTTTTATTCAGTAATCTGAATACAAACCCAAGTAGTCAAAATTATATACAAATTGTGAATATATTTATAAGCTACAGAGAAAGGTAGAGAAAGATGTGTAATACATCTATAGATGAGTAAATGTAACATAAATGGACTTTCACTGGCTCAGCAGGTAATGAATCTACCTGCAGTGCAGGAGACACAAGAGATGCAGGTTTGGTCCTTCGGTGGGGAAGATCCCATTGAGGAGAAAATGGCAACCCACTCCACTATTCTTGTCTGAAAAATCCAAAAGACAAAGGAGCCTGGCAGGCTGAAGTCCAAAGGGTCGCAAGGAGTTGGACATGAGTGAGCAACTAAGCATATTTTAAGTGTTAGTTGCACAATTATGTTAACTCTTTGAGACCCCATGGACTGTAGCCCAACAGGCTCCACTGTCAGTGGGATTTTCCAGGCAAGAATACTAGACCGGGTTGCCATTACCTTCTCCAGGAGATCTTCCAGGGGTCGAACTAGTGTCTCCTGTATTGGCAGGCAGATTCTTTACCTTCTGAGCCTCCAGGGAAGTCAACTAAGCATATATATAGAGAGAAGGGAATGGCAATCCACTCGAATATTCTTACCTGGAGAATCCCATGGACAGAGGAGCCTTGCGGGCTACAGTCCATGGGATTGCAGAGTCAGACAGGACTAAGCGACTTTCTGTATACATATAGATATATATATCTTAGAAGATAGTCTATCCAACAAAGTAGGAAGTGAAATGTCTTTTTGAAAGTGTGGAATTGGCAGAGTGGGGGTCAGGGATGAACATGTTGGCATGTAAGAACTGAGGTATTTATATACCTAACAAAATTTTCTTTACAAGCCTTGGGAAGAATACCTCCTGTCTCCCAATCAAACCAGTCTGAAATGCAATCTAATTCATTATTTCTGAAATATTCAGACGAACAACTTCATAGAGCAGATATGTTTACTTTGTTCCTCTTCCATATGGAGATTATAACAAAATTTCATTGAACTAGAAAACATTTTGATATATTCTGGTTGCATTCAGAGAGCTTGTGGTTTGCCTCACTGAGAAATAAACATGGCTGCATGATTATTTGAAGATATTTTGGCAATGTGGCTAAAGTTAACCTACTTTGTTAATGAATCAGAGGTCACTGCCTAGGTAAATACAATTTATTCTTAAGTTAACACATATATACACACAGAGAATTTTAGTAAATATTTTGAATCTCTTTGTCTCAATTTTAAAATAGCTAACAAAAAAGCTTTAGAGACAGAGCTTGTGGTTTGCCTCACTGAGAAATAAACATGGCTGCATGATTATTTGAAGATATTTTGGCAATGTGGCTAAAGTTAACCTACTTTGTTAATGAATCAGAGGTCACTGCCTAGGTAAATACAATTTATTCTTAAGTTAACACGTATATACACACAGAGAATTTTAGTAAATATTTTGAATCTCTTTGTCTCAATTTTAAAATAGCTAACCAAAAAGCTTTTTAATGAATTGTTTATAATTACCATATTGACATTTATATATATGCACACTATAAAAATTTGTAAAGTAATAAATGAATAAACTAAATAAAGGTATATATAACATCAAATATGGTCTCATCACCCCGCACTGGCACATTGCAAATCAGTCATCGTATATATTTTGAATTCCTTTTTACATGAAAAATATGTCATTTTCCCCTAAAAACATGTAAAGTTATATATTTACTTGTAACATTTAAAGAGTAATTTATGAGCATTTTTCACATCATTTAATTGCATTCCTAATATTTAATATTATTTTTAAATGTGATTTTAATAGCTACTCAACATTATGTCCATTAAACATATCATACCATATTTAAATGAATTACTTTTAATCATCAAATTTATTTCTATTTTTGATACTAAAAAGTATTCAAAGGTAAACATTATTCCTGTAAATATATATTTCTAGATATCAAAAGGTACCTAGGCAAAGTGTATGTGTACATATGTCTTTGCTTAGGTTTTGATATAGAATATAAAATTGGCCCTCCAAAAATAGTTTAATAATTTACTATCTAAACAGTAATGCATGTCACCAGAGATGACTTTTTACCCCTTCTTCCTTTCTTTTATATGCCTGAGGATGCCACCGAAATTGATGTGCCCAGAGAGAGAGAAATGATAGGGACAGAGAGCTTAGCATCCAATAGTCAGGAATACTACTTTTGTAGTACTAGATGCTAAGCTACATTTGAGAGCTTCCCCATTGACTGAAAATAGATTTATCTTTTTGAACTGTCTTACCAAATGAAAGTAGTAAAATTTTGCAAACATTTTTCTCTCTTACACAATTAGTAGGTAAACAAAAATACATTGGTTAGACACCAGGCTACAAATTAGTGTTTCAGTATATATTCATTGCATAAATGGATGATTTTCCTTACAAATATTTTAGTGTTTTTTCTCCCTCATTTACAAAACTAATGCTTGTTAAAATAATTCCAAAATATAAAAGTAGAAAAAATTATGACTTATTTTCCTCCAGTATTCTTTTAAATATGATTATAATTTTACATAAACTACAGCATTTTATCCTGATATTTTAATTTAGAAGCAAAATCGTCCCATAGTGGTAAACAATTTTGAGTGCAATTCTTTTGAATATTCATATTTAGTTGACTGGGTGTACCTTCCCAGGTGGCACTAGTGGTAACAGATCTGCCTGCAATTCAGGAGACCTGTGTTCAATCCCTGGGTAGGGAAGTTCCTCTGGAGATGTGCATGGCAACTCCCTCCAGTATTCCTGCCTGGAAAATGCCATGGACGGAAGAGTCTGGCGGGATACAGTCCATAAAGTTGTAAAGAGTCAGACATGGTTGAAGTGACAGCACTCACGCACCAACTTAACCATGATTTTTCAATGTTTCAATTAGTGACAATTTTCTGTAGTTAAAGATTTCACTATGTATGAAACTTACTTTATTATAAATTATTTCTTTAATTTTAGTTAACAGAACTGGAATTCCTATATCAAAAGTAAAATATTGTTTAGCCCTATGTATTTCCAGATACTTTCCATATAAATATGAGAAAACACAATTTATAAATGAGGTTTCTCTGCTTTTATATATTCTGTTAAAGATAATAATAAAAATAAAAACTGAGTCTTCCAAAAATCTATATAGCTCAGTTCAGTTCAGTTCAGTTCAGTAGCTCTGTCGTGTCTGACTCTTTGCGAACCCATGAATTGCAGCACACCACAGCTCCCTGTCCATCACCAACTCCTGGAATTCACTCAAACTCATGTCCATCGAGTCAGTGATGCCATCCAACCATCTCATCCTCTATTGTCCCCTTCTCCTCCTGCCTTTTCTAATGATTCAACTCTCCGCATGAGGTGGCCAAAGTATTGGAGTTTCAGCTTTAGCATCATTCCTTCCAAAGAAATCCCAGGGCTGATCTCCTTCAGAATGGACTGGTTGTATCTCCTTGCAGTCCAAGGGACTCTCAAGAGTCTTCTCCAACACCACAGTTCAAAAGCATCAATTCTTTGGCGCTCAGCTTTCTTCAGAGTCCAACTCTCACATCCATACAGGAACACAGGAAAAACCATAGACTTGACTAGATGGACCTGTGTTGGCAAAGTAATGTCTCTGCTTTTGAAATACTATCTAGGTTGGTCATAACTTTCCTTCCGAGGAGTAAGCATCTTTTAATTTCATGGCTACAGTGATTTTGGAGCTCCCCAAAATAAAGTCTGACACTGTTTCCACTGTTTCCCCATCAATTTCCCATGAAGTGATGGGACCAGATGCCATATCTTCATTTCCTGAATGTTGAGCTTTAAGCCATCTTTCTCACTCTCCTCTTTCACTTTCATCAAGAGGCTTTTTAGTTTTTTTTCACTTTCTGCCATAAAAGTGGTGTCATCTGCATTTCTGACGTTATTGATATTTCTCCCGGCAATCTTGATTCCAGCTTGCACGTCTTCCAGCCCAGCGTTTCTCATGATGTACTCTGCATATAAGTTAAATAATCAGGGTGACAATATACAGCCTGATGGACTCCTTTTCCTATTTTGAACCAGTCTGTTCCCTGTCCAGGTCTAACTGTTGCTTTTCCTGACCTGTGTATAGGTTTCTCAAGAATACTCTTGCCTGGAGAATCCCATGGACAGAGAAGCCTGGTGGGCTACAGTCCATGGGGTCGCAAAGAGTAGGACACGACTGACCGACTTTACTTCATTTACTTCATATTTGGAAGTATAGTATCCTCTATCTTACAATGTAAGTTGCAGTTAATAAACAGTTTTTGTCAAGGACATGGCTGCCTTTTTCCTCTCTAATATGGGATAAACAGAGTTGCGGTCATGTTAAGTGCTTCAGATTTATAAGCATAAGCAATTGCCCAGTTATCTTCCAAAGCTGTGTTAAATGAAAAATTTTATATGTTGGTGAATTCATTCACTCTCTCTATTCAGCAGTACAGAGTTTTGCTCTAGAGAGCTGACAATTTCACTTGGAATAATTTTAAATTATTCGTTACAAATACTGTAGAAAATAGCATGCCCCCAATCCTCAATTCTATCACCTAATCAACCCAATATGATTTTTTCATTACATTTCACTGTTGTATCTGATAAGGACATTGTCTGAAAACAATTCTTTCACCTCATGTGTTGAATAGACAATAAATTAAAGCATGCTATTTATAAGCACTGCAGTATTTCCCATACTTAAAAGCTGCAAAAATTAAACAGTATTTATTATAAGAAATGAATGAACAGTGTATAATTAGGTGAAAAGCATGTGTGTCATTAAACTTTTACTGATACCAATATGTTTTCCACTTGTGAATATAAATATCAGTATTGAACTGTCTTAGTAAGATAAACTCTCTGCCAATTCAAGGAAAGGTGCCTGGTTTCTGATGTCCCCCCANAGTGTATAATTAGGTGAAAAGCATGTGTGTCATTAAACTTTTACTGATACCAATATGTTTTCCACTTGTGAATATAAATATCAGTATTGAACTGTCTTAGTAAGATAAACTCTCTGCCAATTCAAGGAAAGGTGCCTGGTTTCTGATGTCCCCCCAAAAAACATTTTATTTCCTAGATTTTCAGTTCTTTTAAAAATAAATGAAGTTACTAGTTTTATTGCTGCTCTTTGAAAATTAAAAGTGAAAAATGAGTTCATTTTGAAGTACATTGCCCTTGTTGCCCTTGTCAAAATTCTACCACAGTTTCAAATTCATAATCAGTGTTTCTATTCTACTAAGTTAGTATAATAGAGATTGTGGTTTCACAGAAAGAAATAATTATTTCTGTGAAGTACAATAATTATTCTTTCCTGCTTTGTTAAATTGCCTTTCCTGTGATTATATTTCTACTGAAGGTGGATGGAAAATTAAAGTAAAGACACCCCCTCATAAAGACTAGCCAAGTCTCTTGTTATTTATTTTAAATTTACTGTATGGGCATCTACCGTATTGTGATTGGTACTGGGATTATTTACCCAGAGTAGAGGTCAAATTTAATATGCTCACTGTTATGATAGAACTAGATACTATTATTGGAAAAACAGCTTATGAGTCTTATAACTATACAAGATAGTCTATGATATTACATGTGAATGAAGTGCCACTTATTCCCCAAGCCCACAGTGGCTGTGGTAGACATAAAATAAGCAAAGAAAAAATTTTTTTTTATCTTTCCAATATATCACTGAGTTTTATTGCCATATATAATTTTTTTTTTTACAATTGGTCACTCATGTTTACAAAGTTGGCCATGCTTATTATTATTATTATTTTCCATTTTACTTTATTTTACTTTACAGTACTCTATTGGTTTTGGCATGCATTGACATGAATCTGCCACGGGTGTACACGAACTCCCAAACATGAACCCCCCTCCCACCTTCCACCCTACATTATCCCTCCGGATCATCCCCATACACCAGCCCCAAGCATCCTGCATTGAACATAGACTGGTGATTCATTTCTTGCATGATAGTATACATAGTTCAATGCTATTCTCCCAAATCATCCCACCCTCCCCCTCTCCCTCTCCCTCTCCCTCAGAGTCCAAAAGTCCGCTCTGCACATCTGTGTCTCTTTTGCTGTCTTGCATACAGGGTCCTCATTGCCATCTTTCTAAATTCCATA